>OZ012710.1:26648692-26861192 GCA_963942595.1 Cylloceria caligata
GGGACGATTAGCAATTACTTAAGGAGGAAATGCTATGGTATACAAATGCACAAAGTCTGATAGCACATAAGGATGAAATACGATACCAAATCGTGGATAAAATGAAACCCGCATTCATAGCGTTATCAAAGACCAGAGTGACAGCTGAAATTGGTGACAGTGATGTGTATATGCCGGGCTATGGTGCAGTCAGATGTGATGCAGAGAATAGGAATACAGGTGGTGCAATCTTATACATAAGAGATGATATTATATATGATATGATACCAATAAATAAAATAGAATCAAACTGTTGGTGTGCTAGAATAGAGGTCAAGGACAACCATTATAAAGGAGTGATAGTAATTGTGTATCATTCGCCAAGTGCGTTGGATGCTGAGTTTATAAGACACATAGAAAACACAACTGAGAAACTAACAATAAAAGGAGACTGTTTGGTAATAGAAGATTTTAATATACTAGATACTTTAATATAGTAGATGTCACGGTAGAAACGTTCTACACAAAGAGGTTGATAACAGGAATGCTGAGTCTAGGAATGAAGCAATACGTTAATAAGCCAACAAGAATAACGCAAGATAGTCGAACTACTATCGATTTATTATTTGCTGATAGGTGTGCACAAGTGCAGGTGGAACATGAGCCAAAGATAACGGATCATGCATGGATAAAAGTCATACTAGGTAACAGGAAGGAAAGTAATGAGTATAGAGAATATAAAACAAGAAACTATAGTAAAATTGATGTGAAGGAGTTTACACGGATGTTAAGCATTACCACAAGACAAGTTCAAGAGGTAGAAGTAAGCCAAAGAGCAAGGATGCTCGTTGATAACATAGTGGGTGCTCTAGATAGGTTTGCACCCAGAAATATAGTAAAGATTCCAAGCGTATGGGAAGGAAAAAAATGGTATTCAGAAGACATAATAGTAGCTGCAAGAAGAAGAGATAAGGCATACGGAGTAGCAATTACTACTGGTTTGGAGGAGCATTGGCAGCAATTTAAAGTAGAAAGGAATGCAGTAGTTAAATTAATAAGAGAAAAGAAGAATGAATATTATGAAAAGATGATAGGCGATAATAAGAAGGATCCGACAAAAATGTGGAAAACGTTAAAAGAAGTAATTAAAGGAGAATCAATGCGTACTAGAGAAGTAGAGAATATAGATTTTGAGATATTGGATGACATGATGGGAGGTAGTATAGCTGATAAATTTAATGTGTTCTATGTGCAAAGTGCAAAGAATATAGTTAATTCAATACAACAGGATACGTCTGGAAGTCCAAACCGAAGAAGAATTATAACAGGGATAAGGATGAACAATAAAAGTATAATGGAAAACTTCAATCATATTGAAATAAAGGATCTGGAGAACATAGTGATGGGACTCCCGAAAAAGAAGGGAACGGAAGAAGGAATATCAAGTGATATACTAAAAATGGCATTCAGTGCAATAAAAGAGGAATTCGTGGAAATAATAAATGGATCCCTACGGGAGGGATGTTGTCCGGACAGCTGGAAAACTTCTACAATTATACCGATCCCAAAAATAAACAAAGCCATAAAAGCAAGTCATTACAGACCAATTAATATGTTGCCATTATACGAAAAGCGCTCGAATTAGTAGTAAAAAATCAAATTGAAAAATATTTAGAAACCAATGACATCATAACGGAGCATCAGTCAGGATTTAGAAAGCAATATTCGTGTGAAACGGCGATTCAAACTGTTGTAGATGAATGGAAAGTGTACATTCGTGAAGGAAAAATGGTAGGAGTAATATTCATGGATTTAAAACGACCGTTTGAGATATTCGACAGGGATATATTATTAGACAAATTATACCAATATGGAATTACAGACAGGGTATTAGATTGGTTCAGAACGTACTTGTGAAATAGAACACAGCAATTTCGATTCAATGATAAATGGTCTGAAGTTATTCCCAACGAATATGGGGTACCGCAGGGGTTAGTACTAGGGCCGTTGCTGTTTATTATGTCTATAAATGATATAGTTAATTTGTGTCCAGAGGAATGTGCAATAAAAATGTTTGCTGATGACACAGTGATATATGTACCTGGAAAAAGCAGCGCGGAAGTGGAGAGAAAGATGATTATGTTATTGAGTATAGTAGAAAAGTGGATGGAAAGAAATAAATAAAAAATGAATGTAGAGGAAACAAAATATATGATTGTCATCAGTGTAAGGAAAGTCGTGAGTAGGAATATTGGACTGAAGTGTTTGGATGGAACGAAACTTGAGAGAGTAGAGTCAATAAAATATTTGGGTATCATTATTGATGACAAGCTACGATTCAAAGACCACTGTGAGTATATGTTAAAAAAAAATAGGGAAAAAAACGAGCTTTCTAAACAGAATAGGGAGTTATGTATCTGCGTATACGCGATGTGTGATATATAAAGCAATCATAGCACCTCACTTTGAATATTGCGCAATACTGTTAGTAGCTATGGATGAAACAGAGTTGAAGAAACTGCAGATCGCGCAGAACAGAGCAATGAGGGTTATATTAGAATGCAACCGCTATACGAAGATAGAAGATATGCTGAGCGCGGTACAATTTATGTCCATAAGGCAAAGATTGTACTATAACGTTTGTACATTTATCTTTAAAGCCGTAAAGAATCTACTACCCAAAGAATTTCAAAATCGGCTACAAATAGTAGGAACGAAAAGTGGTAGGGAAACAAGGCAAGCGGAAAATATAGTAATACAATTTAGAAGAACGAGAAGTGCACAAAAGAGTATGTACTATGAAGGAGTGAAAATATATAATGCATTGCCAACTGAACTGAAAGGTTGCGAAAAAGTAGAACAATTTAAACGAATGTTGAAGGAGTATGTTGTGTCAACAGTAAAGTAAGATGTACAGTAGCGGACAAAAGTTCAAGACGATGAATTACAATTTGGTTCATAGATCTGTCATACAAGTACTAACGTTTCTTTCGGCTTGTTTTTTTTTACAATACATGTGTACGTTTGACCTTCATAATGTAGAAGTCTCGGTCGTCAAATGTAAACAATATAGATTATACAATTTTTTTTTCCTTCCAACCATCTGTAAACAGCGGACATTAGTTTAAGACGATCTGTCGAACAAGATACCCGTAGTCGATTCATGCAATAATTTGATATATTAATACTGTAAATAGTTTGTGGTGTATCATCCAGTGTCTTAAGTTTAATTACGTACGAAAAGAGTATGGGTAAAGCCCGTAATTTGTCATCAACTGAACGAAAACTAATCGTGTCTCTACGGAAGCAAAATGAGACATTTTCTTCAATTGCAACTCAAATGAATCGATCAGAAACTTCTTGTAAGCAAGCGTGGTACAAGTTTGTGAAGACTGGGGACGATTTTGATCGACCAAAAAACGGTAGACCGCGGAAAACCACGCCAACGCTGGATCGTCGGATTCATCGATTAAGCGAGAGAGATCGTTTTCGTTCAGCAGTCGATATCAGAGCTGAAATATCCAGTAATAATAATGCACAAATTAGTGTAAGAACTGTCCGAAGACGATTAGACGAATTTAATTTGAAAGCACGAAAGCCACGGAAGAAGCCGATGCTCAATAAAAAGAATAAAAAATTACGACTACAATTTGCTAAGGCTCATCGGCATTGGACAAGTGAGGATTGGCAAAATGTGCTATTTTCGGACGAATCCAAATTCAACCGAATTTGTTCTGACGGGATACTGTATGTAAGACGTCGAATTGGCGAAGATTTAAATCCTCGACGTGTTTTACCGACAGTTAAGCATGGAGGTGGAAACGTAATGGTGTGGGCATGTTTTTCTCGCAATGGTCCTGGACCAATACGCCGAATTAATGGAATCATGGACCGTTTTCAATACTTGGATATATTGAAAAATACTATGTTACCGTATGCCTACGAAAATATGGGTGATAATTTTATTTATCAACAAGATAATGACCCAAAGCATACGGCTCGGGTAGTGAAAAGTTTTTTTCAAGATGAAAAAATCACTTTATTACCGTGGCCGTCGCAGTCGCTGGATTTAAATCCAATTGAAAAGGTATGGTGTACCATAAAAAGAAGGGTTCAAAGAAATAAACCAAAAAATGTTGACGATTTGTACTCTTTGGTTGAAAAAACGTGGAATGAAACAACTGTGGACGACTGCAAAAAATTAATTGATTCAATGCCTCAAAGATGTGCTGATGTGATAAAAAATAATGGACTGTGGACAAAGTATTGAAGGGAGGAAAATATCTGTATATTTTCTACCAAAAAATATTATTTTACGTATAGTCTTAAACTTTTGTCCCCGAAGATATCAAACACATTTATGTTTTCTTTGTTTATTGTATCTAATGTCGTTACGCGCAAAATTGAATTTATGTAATAAATATATGAATTAATGATTAATTAGCTAATACAAAAAAAAATCCACTGAGTCAATTCTTTTCATAAAAAAATCAACGATTACTTTTTTTTTCCTCTCCGTCTTAAACTTTTGTCCGCTACTGTATGTAGATGTAAGAAAAATATGTAACACTATGTATAAAATAGCTGAGAAAGCTAATAAATATCAATCAATCTGTCTCTCCCTCTCTCTATCTCTTTCTCTCTTGAACCCTCGGCACGTCATCTATCGCACAAGTTTGTTGTCATCGCTCGAATTAATAACTGTCTTTATTTGGATCGGAATATCATGAGTGTAAGTGGACATTACAGTAACGTTGTGGTAAGGGAAAAGTGAATTGAGACAGATGTGGTAGTCTTGAGAAACGTCAAGATTGATGCCTGATTGGTAATTCAACCATGGAAGAGACTTATTCGGAATATCGATGTTGTACATGTAAAAAGGACATAAAGAGCACAATAGTGAGATGTAAGAGCTGTGAGAAGGCCAAGCTGTTTTATCATCATGGTTGTGTTAATAAACACAAAAAATACAATAGTTTTGGCGAGTTAGTGGCATGCAAGGGTCCATATGATAAATTTTTGTCCGAAGTAGAGGAAGGGTCAGGGATAGAAATGGAGAAAACGCCAACAAATACGGTGAAGAGGAATAGACTAAGCCCAACAGGATCAATGGGAAGAGTCGCAGGTAGCATAAAAAAATCTGGTGATATGGAAACAAAAATTGATCTCATAGTTCAAACTGTGAAAGAGATGAGAGATGAAGTTGTATGCAAGAAATACATTGAATCAATAATCAGTGATGTAATTCACGAGGAATTGCACTTAGTTAAACAAGGATTGGAAGAATTGGCACAAAAAATAGAAGGAAAAATGGATGGTGATTGCTCACAAGGGAACTATTCTAAGGTGGTAAAAGGAAGGAGAAAGGAGAATATCATAATTGTTAAAACAAAAGTGCAGTAGGACAGTAATGATACGAAGAACACAATAAAGTCAAAGATAGATATAAAAAATATGGCGGTGGGTGTAACGAAGTTAAAGAAAGGATGTAAGGGAGCGATTGTTTTGGGGTGTGAAACGGGAAAAGAAATAGAAATGTTAAAATCTAAAGTACAGGATAAACTAGGTAAAAATTATGAAATTACGGAACCAATACAGAAGAAACCTAAAATAAAAATAATAAGTGTGGGTGAAGATGAAATGGAGCAAGAAAATGATGTCTTGATTTATACCATTAAAAGACAAAATAAAATTGATGGAGGGAGTGAAGTGTCTATACGTATCGTGAATAGAATACTTAAAAAGAGGGAAGGCGTGGATGGAGGAAGGAATAAGGAGGGGTCTGTTATGCCGGTATCGGGTAAATGGATTATTCGGTATTCGGTATAATATAAAAAATTTATTATTTTTTGGGATCATTTGCCGATAAGGAGATGGATCTCGAGTTATCGATGAAAACGCGAATTTATATAAATGGAAGTATTTATCATAGGCAACGGTAACTTTCCGTTGTCTATCTAAAAGTCAATAAAGGAATGTACAATAATTCGTAGTTTCGAGCATTTGATGAGGAACCAACCGTACTCTGTTGAGTCTAATTTAATTCTGATTTTAGTAAAGCAGTTAGCAACTGCGTTTGCTGACATCCCTTAGTTGGTAGCTTTAGCTTTAGCCAATCATAGATCGCCTAGCGAGTCGCCTCATGCTGCGTCGGCGTCTACCTCGCATCCTGTCTTGTATGACAGTTATCTTTTAGAATCCCATCTCTAGCTGTGTCAGCTAAGGAATATTCCTGAGAATACGTGAAGAGGAATATTCCGCGACACAACATCCCTCCCCTCTTAAAGGAAAAAATTTTCGAAAAATTTTTTCTTCAGTTGGTTTCCCATACCTTGCAATTTTAATACAATTTTACGGTTCGATATATAATATATAATATATGTGTAATAGTATGTAAGATGTTTCATTTTTTGTTTGTTAATGTCGTTCGGGACGAGCGAGTCGTTCTCTGTTGGGGGGACGATTGCATATCCTGGCCAGCTCGGTGCGCAGTCGTTCCACTGGTTGTTGTTGTCCGAGTGGCTCAAGGTTGATGGTTATCTCGGCGGCTGCCGGGGTTGTTGCCTCGCTCGTTCTCGTTAGTGTTCTGTTTCTTTGGTACCTGTAACATTTAAACAGAACGTAGCCAACCAGGGCTATCGGTGCTATAGCACCCAAGGAGTAGAAGCTCAGGTTGTAGATGTGCTGCATCCCGTCTCCGGCGGTATTGATCGTTTCCATGATGTGGTAAGCTCGATCTCCGAGCTTCCGATGCCCTTCGGGGTCTCGCAACACGCTCTGTAGTAGGATGGTCCTCTCGGTCTGCGTCGGGGGCGCCTGAGCTTCGATCTCCGTTAATGTCAAATTAAACGACGGGAGGTAGTTTTCCTGTATGATCTGCGACGTTCGCCCGATGGTTCTGATACTGAAATCTCGGGTGGTTACTACACATATGCCTACCAATGCCAGTATTCCCGTATTATTTAACATTTCAATGCTGAGTGGGATTTTTCCCACAATTTATTCCTACGGGAACCGGGGTTGGCGCCACGTATAGCCATCGTCCTTGCTGTTGCATTGGAACGATTAGGGGATGGGTTATTTTGATAACCCTTTTTTCGCATTTTTCGCCGTTACCGGTGTCCATTTTCGTATAGATTAGGACTTCGCAGGGTGCGTCGTTTGGAACCGGAATAGTTGGGTGTGTTGGTGGGCAAATGTATGATTTGCCCAGTACCTTGCATTTTTTTACGTCATCGGATGTCATCCTTAGGTACTTGCGATTCTCTATATCTATTACCAACTGGTTCTCGATCGCGTCTATGTAGTAGTGCCTACCGTTGTCAGCTCGCATGGGTATATGATATACTTTTTGTATACTATATTGTTGCTGCCCGATCAGCGGTATATCCAGCACGAGTACTACTGCGTTGCTTTCGCTGTAGGCCCTGGTATCTGCCAGTCGCATAAGTGTTGACACTTGGTCTTTGGCTATTGCGACTGGGAAGCCACTGCCCGACGGTAGGTGTGGTAGTGCTTCGACGAGGTGCCTAGCGAGTGTGCGTGGCGGCAGGGAGCCGCGGAATATTCCGCGACACAACAGGTCATTGATAATTAAAACAAATGGAAAGATTCATGAATTAATATTAAGTATGGTAAAATTAAACATAGGATGGAGGAAATGCCGGGTATACAATCATATTAACGTAAAAAGATGTTACAAATGTTGAGGTTTTTACCATATAGAAAAAAATTGCAAGTAAAATGAATCATGTCGTATATGTGCAGGTGACCATTAAATACTTCAGTGTACAGAGTCAAGGAAGAGGTGTATAAACTGTATATATAAGATAAAACCATACAATTAAAAAATATCAGAGGAACATGATGCAATGAATTCTGAATGTCCTACATATAAGAGAGCTTTGGAAGGAGAAAAGAAGAGAGGAGGATCGGAAGAAGTGAAATAGCAACAACGGAGGAGAACGGAGCAAATTTTATATTTAAACGCATGAAGCTTGATGACCCATAAGGAGGAGATTCGACACCAAGTGATGATAAGAATGAATCCCGTAATATTGGCATTGTCGGAAACTAGACTCACTGTAGAGATTGATGATAAGGAAGTAAACGTACCGGGTTATAGTATGGTAAGATGCGGAAAATGGAAACATAGGTGGTGGGGCTATATATGTGAGAGAGGATATTAGATATGAGACTGTTTTGAAGGGTAAATTAATGTATAACTGTTGGTATATAATGTTGGAAATTAAGGAAAAATTCTTTAAAGGTGTAATTGTGAATGTGTACCATGCTCCGAGTGCGTCAGATAGTGAGTTTATAAACCTTATGGTGGATATAGCAGAACAACTGATAGTTAAAAGGGATTGCATTATAGTAGGAGACTTCAATATTAATGTGATGATTGACTCACATTATGCAAGAAAATTGCAGTCTAATATGCTAAATCTTGGTATGAAGCAATACATTAAAAAGGCAACCAGAATTACAAAAGACAGCAAAACTATTATAGATTTGGTCTTTGCAACTGAAAAATGAAATCGATAGTACTCAATAAACCTAAAATTATTGACCATTCATGGTTAAAGATTGAATTTGACTTGAATAAATCTAATGGCAAATTTCGAGAGTATTATTGTAGGGATTATAGTAAGATTGATGTTAGTGTGTTTATGAATTTGTTAGAGAGGAAGATGGTACAGAGTCTTCAAAAAACAAATTTGTGACGGATAGAGCGAATAAATTTGTTGATAATTTGGTGGAAATATTGACATTGTGGCACCGAAAAAAGAATTAGAATTCCAAAAGTGTGGGAAGGGAAAAAGTGGTATACAGAGGAATAAGATTGGCCGCAGTAAGAAGGGATGTGGCGCATAACAGAGCAGTATTTAGTGATATGAGTCAGGATTGGGAATATTTTATAATTATGAGAAACGTGGTGGTGAATATTATTAGAGTAGAGAGAAAAGAGTATTACGAACAGAAGATAGATTTCAATAAAGACGATCTTGAAGAAATGTGAAAAACCTTAAAAGAACTAATTAATGGAGAATCAGTAGGAATAATGACAAGGAATTAGATTTTCAATTGCTAGAGAAAATAAGGGGGGACGGTTTCGCCGACAAATTTAATTTATTCTACGTGCAAAATATTGAGGATATAATGAAGTCTATAGCAGAAGCAGAGGGTGTTTCAAATGACAATGCAATGTCTGAGACTATGGGGAATAGGGAGAGCCTAGGGAAGTTTAGAATGATTAATGAAAATGAATTAGAAAAAATAACTATGGAATTGCCGAAAAAAGGGCACATAGGAGGGGATAATCAGTGATGTGTTAAAAACCTCATTTCATATAATGAAGAAAGAATTCGTAGGTTTGATAAATGATTCACTAGAGGTAGGATACTGCCCGGAAGGATGGAAAACTGTTAATAGGAACAGATTATTGATGAAATTATATTATTATGCAATAAGAGGTACTATATTAAAATGGATAAGATCATACCTGTGTGACAGGATGCAAAAGGTGCAATTTAATAACGAATGGTCTGAATTAATTGATACGGAATATGGAGTATCACATGGTTCTGTGTTGGGTCCCCTGCTGTTTATTATTTACGTGAACAATGTTGTAGATATTTGCCAAGACAATATGGAGATATGCGAAGAAGAATGTGGTATGAAAAAGTTTGTGGACAATACAATAATATATGTTAAAGGTGAAAGTTCCGAGGAGCTGGAAACTAAATTATGTATAATGTTTTGTACAAGTACAAAAATAGTTGATAGAGAATAAGTTACAAATGAATGCAAGTAAAACGAAATTTATGATAATTAGAGGTGTTAGAAAAAAGTTAAAAGGTATTGTTAGACTTCAATGTGTAGATGGAGCTATAATAGAATGAGTGGAGAAGATGACATATCTAGGTATTGGGTCTGGGAAAAAGTGCGTTGCGTTTTTTTAGTAAAATTAAACTGGTTTTCTTATGGTGTGAAAATGAATTTTTTTAAACCAAATATGCTCCATTATTATCGACAATGTTTCGCCATTTTTCGGGTAGAGCCATGATGCCATCGGTAAAGAACTTCTGTGGTTTCTGGTTGAAAAACTGAATCAAGTGGATTTCACAGGCTTCTTTTGAAGGCAGCTTAATTGCATTGAGAGAGTTCTGCAGAGATCGGAATAAGTGATAGTTAGAGGGTGCTATGTCTGGACTATACGGTGGATGCATTAAAACTTACCAACCAAGCTCTCGCAATTTTTGACGACTCATCAAAGAAGTGTGTGGTCGGGCGTTGTCATGGTGGAAGACAACACCTTTCCTATTAATCGATTTGGGCCGATTTCTTTCAATTACTTGGCGTAATCTCTCTAGTTGTCCACAGTAGAGTTGAGAATCAATCGTCCGACCAGCTGGAAGTGGACGATTCCCTTCCAGTCCCACCACACACACAGCGTCGCCTTTTTCACCGTCAATCCTGGCTTCGCGAACGCTTGTGACGGCTCACCATCCCTTATCCACGATCTTTGACGCTTCCGATTGTCATATGTGATCCATTTTTCATCACCGGTTATGACAGGTTTCAGAAATGGCTCGATTTTATTGCGTTTCATCAGCGCATCGCAGATGTTAATTCGGTCTATCTTGTTTTTCGCGCTCAACTCATGAGGAACCCATACATCGAGCTTCTTTTTGTAGCCAGCTTTGTGTAAATGGTTCAAAACAGTTTTGTGGTCAATGCCTAGCTCCATACCGATATCGACACTGCTGATATGATTATCTTGCTGGACTTTTTCAAGAATTTTATCAGCTTTTTCAGTGGTTGGACGACCATAGCGTGACTCATCTTTCACATAAAAATTACCAGAACCAAAGTGAGTGAACCATTTCCGCGCAGCAGATTTTGATAAAGTACCTTCACCGTACACAGCACAAATTTTTTCACAAGCCTGCGCAGCGTTCTTCCCTTTGTCGTATTAATATTGCAAAATATAGCCCAATTTTTCATTACTATTCTCCATTTTCAAACGCCAACAACTTCCCAATAAGTGCACCAATTTCGATGTTTATACACTCAAAGGAACGCTCGAAGTGTCACCTTTCCAACGAGCGTTTAGTGGTGTCGCTCCGATCTGTGTTTCCTGACTTATTTGTAATTGATGCTATCTATCGGGAAAAAACGCCACGAACTTTTTCCCAGACCCAATATTATTATTGACAGTAGGCTCAGAATGGGTGATTTCAATCTGTACAAGATGTATGATATACAAGATTATTATAGCCCCGCGTTTCGAATACTGTGCAACATTGATGGTTGGCATGGGAGAGACTTAATTGAGTAAATTGCAGATTGCGCAGAATCGAGCTATGAGGGTTATTTTACAGTGCAACCGATATACTAAAGTAGAGAGCATATTACAGGCACTGCAATTTATGTCCGTAAGGCAGAGACGTCATTATATTGTACGTATATTTATCTTTAAAATAGTTAGAGATCTACTACCAATCCAGTTGAAAAAGAAGATAGAAATAGTGGGTGCAGTCACTAAAAGACGAACACGACAAGCTGATAATTTAGGGTTACAATTCCGCAAAACAACTGGTGCGCAGATGAGCTTGATTTATGATTAAGTAAAAATGTACAATGCACTTGCGAGTAATTTGAAAAGTTGTGACAAAATTGATAAGTTTAAGAAAATGTTAAAAGATTATACATTAAATGTAAGTTCAATGAGATAATGTGTACATATATTGAAACGTTTCGCGATTTCCGATGTCTTATATGCACTTTATTTATCCCTCTTCGTGCAAGGTTTATGCGCGTCTACTAGGTGGTCGCGGCGAAATCGCGTAGTTTATGTTTTCTTTTGAGCGCGGTCTTTTCATACACCACCGGGGAGAGGATGGACGGCTCGAAAAAGATTCGTGCTCTAGGCTGGGTGGAAGGAGTGTTCTGTTGAGTCTATTATTGTAAACGCGTGTCTTATCGATTCTACTTTTTGTTTTGTTGAGAGACCTTAGTCTGGGTTTTATTGATTTGCATATGCCCGTGGAGGATGTGCGATTCATTGTCGTTTCATCATTGATCTTCGTATTTGGTGGGTAATTCTTTAATTTGATTGTGTTTAAGGCGCTGATTGGTTTTGTAGTGTTCGTGAGGAGATCGGAAGGATTGGCCGCGATAGAATTTTCTTATCTAGTACGATGATCTAGTATCGTGCGTATGGATCTTAACACTGAATCGCGTCCTGGTTTTACGCTATCCTCTTCTTATAATTACGTATGTGGAACAAATACCAGTATTTTCGGGTTTCGACTCTATTATTCGTATGACGATGGGATATCGTGCATACGGAGCTTAACATTCAATGTATCTATCTGGGGTTATCGCGTCTTGCTGTTACGCGATTATCTTAAAATTACGTCTGCGGAATTATTTCCGGTATTTTCGGGTTTTGACTCGATTATTCGTATGGCGATGAGGTATCGCGCATACGGAGCTTAACACTCTATTTATCAACCTGGGTTTGTCGCGTTTCGCGATTATCTTAACGTTACGTATGCGGCACGTTTTCCGTAAATTTTAGTTCTGATTTTATTACTTGCGTGACGAAAGGATATTGCATGTCCGGAGTTCTAAAGGGTGGTTAAATTTTAAGGGCCGATGTTGATTTTGAATAAAACACAAATTATTTAGGAAATTATTGTCAATTCTTTTTATTATGATAATATGGTATGGTTCAATTATGTATGGAACAAAATATCGGCCAAATGGCCGCCGCGACCTCGGCGGCACACCTCCATCCGATGGTCCAAATTTTCGATGACGCTTAGGCATAATTGAGGTTCTATGCCGTTAATGTGCCGAATTATCTCATCCTTTAGCTCTTGAATTGTTGCTGGCTTATCGACGTACACCTTTTCTTTCAAATAACCCCAAAGAAAGAAGTCCAACGGTGTCAAATCACATGATCTTGGCGGCCAATTGACATCGCCACCACGTGAGATAACACGGCCATTGAATTTGTCGCGCAAAAGAGCCATTGTTTCGTTAGCTGTGTGGCAAGTGGCACCGTCCTGTTGAAACCACATATCGCCCACATCCATATCTTCCAATTCGGGCCATAAAAAGTTCGTTATCATCTCACGATAGCGAACACCATTCACAGTAACTGCCTGACCGGCCTCATTTTGGAAAAAATACGGCCCGATGATGCCGCCAGCCCATAAACAGCACCAAACAGTCACTCTTGGTTTTTCGACAATCACTCTTGGATTATGATTCGCCCAAATGTGGCAATTCTGCTTATTGACGAATCCACTGAGGTGAAAATGTGCCTCATCACTGAGGATCATTTTCTTCGAAAATTGATCATCCACTGTTGCCATTTCTTGCCACCATTCTGACCATTGACGACGTTTGGAATGGTCAAGAGGCTTTAGTTCTTGAGTCAATTGCACCTTATAAGCGTGTAAATGCAAGTCTTTATGCATAATGTTCATCAACGACGAGCGTGAGAGGTGCAATTGTTGGGCACGACGACGAGTTGAGGTGGACGGCTCTTCAACCACACTATCGCGAACAGCAGCAATATTTTCTGCAGTACGGGCTGTACGAGCATGCACTGGTGTTTTAATATCTCCTACAGACCCGGTTTGCTCAAATTTTTGCACGATTTTTCCGATTGTACGCACATTTGGACGATTAAGTTGACCAAAAAAATCACGAAGTGCACGATATGCATTTTGATTTGAACACCCATTTTCATAATAAGCTGGAATAACTTTAACGCGTTGCTCGATTGTGTATCTTTCCATGGTTCAAATTGAGTTAGTCTGAAATTGAGAAATGTCAAATGAAATGCAGAAAAAAACTTGACGTTTAGGTGTGGTTCACATTCAACATCGGCCCTTCAAATTTAACCACCCTTTACATTCGTTTGGTTCATTGTGTGATTGTGCGTGTGTCTATGCGATTTTACAAGGTGGGTGGCCTTCTAGGTCTAATTGCCTGCTTTTGTCCTCATACAGGGCGTTCCGTGGTATATTCATTAGATATACCGGTCGGCCTTATATAATCATAGGATATTTTGCAGGTGATATGCTACTGTAATGCTTTCTTGTTAGGTGTGACCGCTCGCGTGGTTCGTCTTTCGAGGCTCCGCCCTGCTGGGTCTCTCCGCGGTAAATTTAGTGTGGGATCGCGAGCATTGTAGTGTTAGATAGGGAGTGTGAATTTACCTACCGATCGTACTCGTCTTTATTATTGTTTGGGTCCCTAGCTATAGCTCACTGTTCGCGCAAGACACCGGGTTCGCAGTGATGACCAACTAGCCTGTCCTGTACCCCGGATACTGAGACATTTATTCACGTTAGTTTAAGGTATCTTGTCGTGCCGTTAAGGGGCTTACGACTTGGTCTCTAAATTAACGTGACCTGCCGAGATATCCGTACGTGACCGGGGGCAGTTGGCCGCTGGCCCTGACGTGGTCCCACCCACGCAGGTACACCCTACGAATCTTGTGCGCGTAGTGCAGTAAGTCGGGATGTTACTCCCTTGACCTAGTGACACACGTGCTTTTTCACTCTCCAAAAGACGAGTAGCCACTGCGCTATGCGTGGGGACACGTTAATGGAAGAGTGCTCTGACGCTGTGAGTAGGGGCGGCCAAGCGCAATGCAGGGGAGCCTTACTCCTCACAGAGTATCCTAATTAGTTCGTTCGGTCAACCGACGGCCAAGCGCAATGCAGGGGAATCAGTTGATCGAAAGAACACTGGTTTCTACCATGATTTCCTCCAAACTGTTAGTCTTTATTATTATTACTTCGTTCAATCAATCTACGGCCAAGCGCAATGCAGGGGAGTCAATTGATCGAAAGAACACTTGTTCCTTTACATGTTAATTTTATAATATAGAATCTAGGTGAGCTGTGGAGCAGCACTTCGTCTTGAAGAGTAATTTCCAACAAGAGCCCTGAGGATTGTCCTGTCGCGGTTTATATAGTTTAGTGGATGAGCTCCAGGGGGTGTTTTGGGGTAGATCACGTGATGTTTGTCGCACCTTATTCACTGAGTGAGGGAGGTGCGGGGTGGAGTTTGGTGTTCCGGTATGTCTTGAATTTCTATATTTAGCCGATTCTTTGTCTTCCTGGGGTTTGAACAGAGGTTCCAGCGAGGTTGAATTCTGTTGGACGATGTTAAGTCTCTGTTTGCTGGAGGTTTAAACTTTCCTTTGCTGTTTTTTGTGGTTTAACCATGGTTTTTTTAAATATTTTCGTCAAATATGGGTCTTTGCCTACCTCGTGAGAGTTAGTTTGTCTTATTTTTGATTAATTTCTGCCAAAATTGCTTTTCTCTTGTAGTTTTTTCTATGCTCTTTGCTGGTTTTTATGATATTCTCGTTTTTGTTAGTTCCTAGGTTTAGGGGATGCTTTCATAGTTATTTATTCTTTAATTTTGGTGAGAGATTGGCTTGGTTTATGTGTTTTTCCTAATGTTAATATTTATTCGTGAGTGGGGGTGTGTAGCGAAGACTCATGTAACGGTACCCTGTTGTTTTGTCTCGAGGATTTGTGTAACCTCTAGTGTTCCATTATTTCTTTTGTCTTTTCCCCGTAGTGTGGAGTTCTTGGCGTCTTCGGCCGTTTGAGTAGTGTGGCCTATTGTGAGTAGGGCCTACTGCTCTAATCTTTGCACGGTAAAGTGTTTGGCTTCACGAGTGGTTCCACCCGGTCTTAGTGTAGGGGCGGGGGCTACTGCGCTAGGGTCCGGTAGATACAGCACGTGGTATCACTAGCCGTACTGTCTCCTGTCTTGCTCGCTTCGTGCGGGAGGGGTTCCTCTCGTGTGTTGTGCTTGGTTTTGATTGTGGTCTTCGCGCTCAGGTGTGGACTACTATTGACGTCATTCTCTTTAGGGTGGGTACTAGCGGTTGCTTGTGTGTACCTACTGATCTTTATGCTTTCCACGTCCTATGGGTGCTTATTCGCCACTTGTTTGCTCGTGTTGTTAATCGATAATCACTTTTTAGTGATTTCTTTGTTTTATTCATTGGTTTAGTTTGTGTTTGTTGCTGTGGGTTGGATATTTTGGTTTAGTTGGTTTTCTAATTCTAGCTTGTAGCGGACCGCTCTAGTGGCGTTCCGTTACAATATGTATTGGCAATAGCCGAGACGACTAATAAAAAAAGGATCATTCTCTCTCTCTCTCTCCCTTTTATTCAGGAAGAAGTACGGAAACCTATGCATCCGTTACATTTTCCATAAAACTGTTATCGGGACTGTCAACCTTATGTTGTACCCTGCTGAAACCCTGTCCTAATACTCGTATGAACGTTCGTACCCTAATAAAACATTTTTGGAGAAGCATGCACCAAGGCAAATTATGGGATTAATTCGAATTTTCGAGAATAAAACACCATTTCCTAAACCTTTCTAATATGTCACATCCATTATCAATCATATAAATATATTTGTAGCAACTTTTGCTTGCAAATTCTGGTTTTTGTTCTATTATTCACAACAAACAGTTGCTGCACATACATTCTCAAGATTTACAACCGAGGTTTGGTTTACGTCGATTTGTTGACAAATGTGGACACACCTTAATGCAATTTCTTCAAAACGGCTTGTGGTCAAACTACTTCATTTTATTAATTAGGTAGTTAGATATCTCCCCTATTGGAAATTTCCATCAGGGTCCTCAGACGGTATTAGATGGGATTTCGTGGGGTTGAATGTAGTGTATAGGATTTTGTAAACGTCCCCATGTTGGGCACCATGTCTTACATGGCAACGCATGGGGCTTCTAACATTAAAACTCGCGAGGAATCTCGCATAGGATGAAATTTCCTAAACAGAATCTCAGTAGGGAATCTATATAGGGCAATGTGGATAGTTTCCACTTAAATGAAATCCCATATAACTAGGAATGAGAAATAATTTCTCACAAGGGAACCCACAAGGGATCTCACATGGAACAACATTTCCTAAGAGTGATAAATCTAAGCGACAATGATTTGACCAAATTTTTGATGGAAAATTTTTGGCAGTTCGCAACCCGGTTAGAGTCAGCGCCACCTAAGATTCCTGTGTTATCGATCTCAGAAAGATCTTTAACAATCGAATCATTAATTATTTTTGTCAACTCTGATTGCCTCACTCATTCATTAAGAATTAATGAGGCAACCAGAACTGACGATTTTTTACTTTTTAAAGAAATCGTGAAAAAATATTGCCACAGCCCGGGTTCGAACCGGGAACTCCAGAATTCTAGCCTGGTACGTTACCAATTACGCCACCGCGGCTCTAGCAACATCAATTCACGATCTCTATTTTAATGTCAATTAATGCACCTTTGTTATTTTATTATACGCGGTCATATGTTTCTTAAGAGTGATAAATCTAAGCGACAATGATTTGACCAAATTTTTGATGGAAAATTTTTGGCAGTTCGCAACCCGGTTAGAGTCAGCGCCACCTAAGATCCCTGTGTTATCGATCTCAGAAAGATCTTTAACAATCGAATCATTAATTATTTTTGTCAACTCTGATTGCCTCACTCATTCATTAAGAATTAATGAGGCAACCAGAACTGACGATTTTTTACTTTTTAAAGAAATCGTGAAAAAATATCGAACCCGGGCTGTGGCAATATTTTTTCACGATTTCTTTAAAAAGTAAAAAATCGTCAGTTCTGGTTGCCTCATTAATTCTTAATGAATGAGTGAGGCAATCAGAGTTGACAAAAATAATTAATGATTCGATTGTTAAAGATCTTTCTGAGATCGATAACACAGGGATCTTAGGTGGCGCTGACTCTAACCGGGTTGCGAACTGCCAAAAATTTTCCATCAAAAATTTGGTCAAATCATTGTCGCTTAGATTTATCACTCTTAAGAAACATATGACCGCGTATAATAAAATAACAAAGGTGCATTAATTGACATTAAAATAGAGATCGTGAATTGATGTTGCTAGAGCCGCAGTGGCGTAATTGGTAACGTACCAGGCTAGAATTCTGGAGTTCCCGGTTCGAACCCGGGCTGTGGCAATATTTTTTCACGATTTCTTTAAAAAGTAAAAAATCGTCAGTTCTGGTTGCCTCATTAATTCTTAATGAATGAGTGAGGCAATCAGAGTTGACAAAAATAATTAATGATTCGATTGTTAAAGATCTTTCTGAGATCGATAACACAGGGATCTTAGGTGGCGCTGACTCTAACCGGGTTGCGAACTGCCAAAAATTTTCCATCAAAAATTTGGTCAAATCATTGTCGCTTAGATTTATCACTTTTAAGAAACATATGACCGCGTATAATAAAATAACAAAACAACATTTCCTATACAGGCCACTGCAAAGAGACCTATGCCAGGCGATCTATGTATTACATGGATTCTATGTAGCTCAATATAGGGTGTATGTAACAATAATGAAATTCACAAGAATTCTCACAAAGAAAGGAATTTCTTACGTTGGACCCTGCAGGAGCACCTTCCTGCTCAAAAAATCACCATGGATCCGATTAAACAAAGAAAAACATACATTGGAACTGAGTGGAACCGATTAGTTTTTAATAGGAATTTGATCCATTTAATGGGTTTTAATCAGTTTCAATGGTATTTTTGAGGCTGGATTATGTGAGACAATGTAGGTTATTTCCTCCTACATGTAGTCCCACGCCGCTCGATATGGGAATAAATTCTTATGGTAAGATTGTAACTCTAGAAGGAACTTGCTTGAATTAACCATGGAACGAAGTTACAACAAACATAAAAGAAGTAATAAATTGGATATTCAAAAAAAAAATTAATAAAATTCTGATAGAAGAAATAATAGAAAAAGGGAACAGGATAACTCTTCAACACTTGATTAAATCAATAACATATTAATGAATTAATAATCGATAAATAGATAGATAAAAAAACGAGTGACTGAAATGAACAAAGATCTCTATACCCGGGACCCGCAAATTCGCTCGACTCAGTTGAAATTCTTACGACACCACATATAATCTCAAATAATATTTCAAAGTCTTATAACAGGCTAGAAATAATAGTACATTGGCCGGGGGTACCAGTTTCCAATGCAGAAGGCTGTTATTCTCTCGGCAACACGCAACAAAACGTAAACACGGCCGGCCTTGAGCTCGGCACTATACAACGAGAGCGAGCCAGATATACCGTGCACCTCACGAAGGCGTGCTACAGTGCGTAGCGGGATAACTATTGTGACGTAGTCACAATCTGAAAAGGATAAAAGAAAACAGAATAAAATAAAACACAAATTCCTACACAGAAAATCATTTATTCATACAAACACAAAATAGAAGAGAATGAAGTAAGACAAGAAGTAGAAAGATAAGAAGCGATAAATTGGTAGAGCGGCCCAGTAGAGACCGGGAAACAGGCTGGATCCTGTCACATTCCTTCGCTGCCGAAAAACAGCGGGTCAGCGATCGGCTGGCCTCGCTCGGGCAGTGAGGGGATGTAGGGGCATGGTGGCGGGGCTCGCTGAAACAAAAGAAATTACAGAAGATATAATAAGAAGAAGAGTTAAAATAAGAGAGTGGGAAAGGAGAGAAAGAGTATATAAGCGAGCTTCAAACAGAGATGAGCTCTCATTCTGTAAGAACCGGCAACCAAGTCAGTTTCGCTGGTGCACAATAGTAAAAAAATTCTAACAAAATTCAAGAATTTGATATTAAATCTTAGGAGTTTAACGAAAAAGGGTGTGAGTTGGCCCTATGAATTGATTCAAATATTGCAAAATAGAAAACACAATACAAGTGAGTGCAAGGAATCATATAAAGATTAAGAGCGGACAGATTGAACCGTGTGAGGAAAATAGAAAATATTCTGAAAAAAACAGAATAAAAAAAGGAAGTTGGTGACGTTAAAATAAATAATTAAGGTTTATTTTAGGAGAATTAAGAAATATAGGATAAGACGGTTTAGGTAGCATAATTAGAAATAAATCCAGATAAGTTATAAGAAATATTGTGAACGCTGCGCATCGTTATATGGAAAGGACTTGTTTACGGTACCTAGAAGTTCAAAATTTAGAAACTTGGAGAAAAGTAAAGGCGGAACAACATTGAGAAAGGAAATTGAATGACAAACAACAGTTAGAAAAATTATAACATAAAGACTTGATACGGTAAACTTGAGACTCTTGGTAAATCAGTTACCGCATCAAGAAGCAAGAGGGCTTTGGAGTCAAAATTTGCAAGGAAGCTTGGAAAATTATTTAATAGATAGAATTAGGAGGGCATTAGTCAGCCCGACCAATAGAAACTAGTTTCAGAATTTTAAGATTATTAGCAAAATAATTAGGGTAGAAACAATTTCAAGAGTTTTGCTCAAGCGCGTCGCATGAAAGTGACACCACGCAACAGATAGAAAGGGAGAAGAGAAAGACAAATTAAAAGAGCAACTCACCAAGAGCGAAGAATAACAGCAACCTCCTAGTCCAACGCTGAAGATTTCTGGAGAAATCCAATACTTAATTGTTAATAATTAAGAGTCACTGACATAGATCCGGCGTCCATACCGGCTGACCGACGCGCCAGCAACAACGCATAAAGCCCAGCAGACCGCACGTCAGCAGCCAGGCGGGAAAAAGATCAAGACGGCTGAGCTCGATACTGCCTAGTTGAGGTATCCACCGCTCAGCGCAGAAGTCGGAACCCGACCACTACGGATAAAGAAGAGCGTGGAACCATCAGAGCGATTAAACACCACTGATAAATTGTACGGTTAAAGGCGCCAAAAAGCCTCACAACACAGGATTCTATGCTAATTATTGAATAAACCTTACTTATACCTCCAATAGAAGTCTACAATTAATTATCTTAGTGTTCGAGCCCGAATTCTTCCCCTCAGAAGAATAAAATTTAATGCTAACGAGAAAGTACCGTTACACTATACTGCCGAATTCGATACTATTATAGATATAAAGATTTTTCAAAGGTAAAACAAAAATAATGACAAAAATAAAGTAAGTTCAATATGATTCCCGAGTCCACAAAAGTAAAAGAAAAAGAATGTTAAAGTATAAAAAAAAACTATTACTGTTGTGTCATGAAATAAAAAATAACTGATGAATAAATAATGGAAACAAAAATCAGAAAAAAATATCGGAAAACTAAAATAATTAATGAGAATAAGAGTCATTGATGAATAAAATTTTTTTAATGAGATAAACTTGATTAATAACATTCATTTTAAAAAAAAAATAGTTTAATAAAAAAAAACTTTTAATTAAATAAACCCCTTGACAATCGGGCCCCACGTTGGGCGCCAAATTTGTAACGTAAATTTCCACCCTAACGTCCCACGTTACCTATAGCTGGTCCGAGCTATTTTCCCTTCCTTTAATTTACTCTTTCGAGATGGGCGCCAGGCGCTTACGCGCCGGTAGGAAAAATAACGAGACGTTTGACCAGACTCAGCCCGGGCTGGCTACAGCTGTTCGAGGTAGAGTGGGTGGTTCGGAATGTCAAGGTAGTTATAAGTCCATAAAATCCATAAATAAAATAGGTCAAGTAGAGAACAAAATCAATAGACCAAACTCAATAAATAAAATAAGTCAAATAGAAAATAAAATCAATAGATAATACCAAGCAAACAATAAAATAAAGTCAATAAATAAAAATTAATAACATGAAGTCAGGAGGTAAAATAAATAAATAACACCGACAACAACGCAGGTACGGGATTTACAAATGCCACTTGGCAGATTGTTTAATTAATTAAAATGACCATGAATTCGTCAACAGAAAGAACAAAGAAAAAAATATAAATAAAATATCCCGTAAAATAAACTCTTTAACAATTCTGACAGTATATATTATCCCGGCATTCGCCTCGACTCTCACTCTTTCTCATACACTATCTATATTCAAACGGTTGTGGGAAACGACCAAAACACGGGCAGGCTAAGTAAACTTAACAGGTCGCCTCGCAATGCCGCTGGCAATACGGCCTACACCGAACTAGTCCCCCATACATCCAACAACTATAACAGCGGGACGTCGGAAGGTCGCATACGCGATGCAGTTACTTGTTCGAATCTTCTAACCCGCAAATCGCATGAAGGCAAAGCCGAGAATAAATCCGGGACGGACAACGTGACGATGAAGGAATGCCGCAAAACAAAAGACGGAGGACTGTTGCTCGAAATACAGACGGGACCGGAGGGAAACCAAAACTTCCAGCGTTCCTTCCAGAGCGCTGTCGGATAGGAAGGGCGCATCAGGGCTCTGGTCCCCAGCTTAACGCTGGAGATCAAGGACTTCGACTGCGTCACGACTGCTGAGGAGGTCTCGGCTATCCTCGAAATAGAAACGGGACAGAAAGTGGACCTGAAGGTACACATCCTCGGCCCAAACAAATCGGGACAATGCATGGCATTGTGCGAACTGGAGGCGCACAGGGCCACGGACTTGATCACGAGACAGAGACTGAAAATAGGGTGGGTCTCCTGCCACATCAGACTTAGGACAATGGTATCCAGATAATACCGGTGCCCCGGTTATAAACACACGAGACGAAACTGCAACGGACCAGACAGGACAAACTTATGCTGGAGGTGCGGAAGCGCGGGCCACGTCGCTAAGACGTGTGACAATCAACCGACCTGCTTCCTTTGCACGGAGGCTGGGAAACCGGATGTAGCGCATCGGCCGGGCACCGACTCTTGCGCGGTATTCAGAGCCGTGCTGGAGGAAAGCAGAAAAAAGACGAAGACATTACGAAGGTAGTCCAGGGAAACCTGAACCGGAGTAAGACAGCACAGGCACTGCTACCTCAAATAGCCGACGAACTGGACGCGACTATACTGATACTATCAGAACAATACCGGGACCAGACATCGCCGACGTGGTTTGCTAACAGAAGGGGTATCTCCGCTATTTGGGTGAGGGAGGAAGCCACTTCCTGGATATCCGCTCGCGCCGTGGCAGACGATTTCGTCTGGGCTAGGGTGGGCGCCGTCACGTACGTCAGCGTCTACCTAATGCCAAACTGCACCGTGGGGGAGTATGGTGAGAGACTTTCTATCCGAATTATATTGAGGACGAGATACGAAACATACACGGGCACGTGGTCGTCGCGGGGGACTTTAACGCCAGAGCGATCGAGTGGGGTAGGACCACGACGAACAAACGGGGACGGCTCCTGCTGGAGATGGCCGCAAGGCTACACCTAGCAGTGGCTAACACGGGGAATACACCGACAGACAAGAGACCGGGCTTTGGGGAATCCATTCCCGACGTGACACTGATGTCCGACGAAGTTCTCTCACGGATTAGGCGATGGCGGGTGGTCGAGGTCTACAACGCCAGCGACCACCAATACATCGCTTTTGAAATGAGAGACAAAACAACAACGCGACCCCAACGGACCCCACGGCCTCCGCGGTGGAACCTGAAAAGACTTGACGTGGACAGATTCTCGGTGGAGCTGCTGGCAGCAGCGGACCCCTCGAGAAACGTACCTGACGAACTGATAGGACAACAAAAAGCCAAAAGACTTATAAACGAGACGACAAGGCTAGTTCAGCGGCTTTGCAAAAACTCAATGCCACAGAAACGCTACGGATAAAAACGCCAACAACAGTACTGGTAGACCGACGAGATAGCGGAAATGGGAAGGGCCTGTTTAGCCTGTAGGAGGAAGCTCACTCGGGCGAGAGAAGGACCCCAAACAGAGACGCTAAGAACAGCCTACAGGGTGGCATGGAAGAAACTGACAACAGCGATAAAAGAGAGTAAATACAGGTGTTGGAGGGAACTATGCGACGAAGTGGACCAAGACCCTTGGGGCACCCGTTACAAGATTGTAACCGGAAGACTCGGGACTCGAACACCACCCGGCGTGATGGGCCCTTCAACAACACAAAAAATCATAGACGGACTTTTCCCGACGCACGAGACAAGGACAGAAGTGAGACACGGAGAGAACCCACGGGATATACCGCCCTTGACCGAGGAGGAGCTCGCAAGGGCAGCCACCGCGATGAAGACTGGAAAGGCCCCAGGACCCGATGGCACGCCAGGAGAGATCCTGCGGCTGATAAGCAATCTGAGACCGCAGGTTCTTCTAGACGTGTACAATACATGTTTGACGACAGGGACTTTCGGTGGGCGGTGGAAGATAGCGAGGCTGGTCCTCATCCCCAAAGGGAAAGGGGACCCTAACTCGCCGTCGGCCTACCGCCCACTGAGCTGACACAACAGGGAAACCTTATGAACAACTACTAAGACTGAGACTGACGAACGCAATTGCAGCCGCTGGAGGACTTTCGGACAGACAGCATGGCTTCAGGAAAGGGTGGTCGACGATCAGTGCGATTCATTTTTTGCTTTCGACGAGGCTGGACGACGCTGCCACGGGGCTCGCCCGATCGCATTGCTGGCAACCCTAGATTTACGGAACGCCTTCAACTCAACGAGATGGGTGGACATACTGGATACGCTGAGAGACGTCTACAAGGTGCCGGCGTACCTGCTCCGAATAATAAGCGACTACCTACGAGACAGACGAATCACGTACGAAACGACAGAAGGACCGATAACTCGGATGATCATAGCGGGGGTCGCTCAGGGATCAATACTTGGACCAGACTTTTGGAAAGGAATTTACGACAGTCTGCTGCGGTTGGAGATGCCGCCGGAGACTTACCTAGTTACTTACGCCGACGACGTGGCTGCAGTGATCGTTGAGCGCGACGCAACTCTTGCCCAGCTACGACTTAACCAGGTGATGAGATGAGTAGAACGATGGATGACCGAACGCGGACTCCGACTGGCCGCACACAAGACAGAACTGATGCTACTGAGGAGAAAACGGATACCAACCATCATACTTATAATGGTAGGAACAGAAATGATGGACACCCGGGGAGAAATCAAATACCTGTGAATTACCCTGGCTACAAAGATGACCTACTAGCCACACATCAGAGAGACAGCCGCGAGGGCGGCTGAAAGGGTAACAGCCTTAAGCCGCCTGATGGCAAACACTACGGGACCGAGACCGAGCAAGCGTATATTTTAATGGGTACGACCCACTCGATCCTCTTGTATGGCGCCGAGATCTGGGCAGATGCACTTATAGTGAGGAAATACAGACAGACGATGACGACAGTACGAAAGACGTGGTGCACTGAGGATCGCGTGCGCCTACAGGACTTTTTCAGCAGGAGCAGTCCTGGTCGTGGCGGTCGTAGTCCCAATAGATCTACGCGCGCTCGTACGCATGAGGATCTACCTACAGTGTACACAAACGGGACGGGCAGATGCGACAATGAGAAAAAGACAAAGAACCATACATGAATGGCAGCATAGATGGACAAACGAGACGGCAGGGACGTCGACAAGGCGACTGATACCAGACCTGAAGACGTGGATCGGGAGAAGTAGCGGAGAGGTGAATTTCTACCTCACGCAGCTCCTGACAGGACACGGATACTTTAGACGCTACCTACATAACATGGGGAGGGTACGGACTGCGGACTGCAAATACTGCATGACCGAGACGACGCGAAGCACACGTTCTTTACATGTGACCGATGGACTGAGACGAGAGGAAGACTGGAAGTGACAGTTGGAGTAATCACGCCGGACAATATCGTCGGCGTAATGATCCAAAACAGCGGAAGGTGGGCTCTTGTATCCACTTTTATCGAAACTGTCCTTAGGAGTAAGAATGCGGATGGATGCTTGAGTAACTGAGAAAATAAAAAAGGACGGTTTTTCAGCAGCGTAAACACGACGAGACGGGACGAAAACGAAAAGTTTGACAAAGATAGGACTGCCCGACCGAAAGAAATGCTAACGCAGTTCACGGCCGGACATCGGATACAAGTGGCTTCCCTCACCTGACTAAAAAGTATATGCCCATTTCTTTTGGCCAGGAAAGGGGGGGTTTAGCTGGTATGCATCTCGTAGAAACCTGTCGAGAGGAGCTACCTCCCCACTCGACCTTACGAAGCGAGATGAGAGTTCAGCACACGGGCGTTGTTTACATGTGACCGATGGACTGAGACGGGAGGAAGACTGGAAGCGACAGTTGGAGTAATCACGCCGGACAATATCGTCGGCGCAATGATCCAAAACAGCGGAAGGTGGGCTCTTGTATCCATCTTTATCGAAACTGTCCTTAGAAGTAAGAATGCGGATGTTCGCTTGAGTGACTGAGAAAATAAAAAAGGACGGTTTTTCAGCAGCGTAAACACGACGAGACGGGACGAAAACGAAAAGTTTGACAAAGATAGGACTGCCCGACCGAAAGAAATGCTAACGCAGTTCACGGCCGGACAGCGGATACAAGTGGCTTCCCTCACCTGACTAAAAAGTATATGCCCATTTCTTTTGGCCAGGAAAGGGGGGGTTTAGCTGGTATGCATCTCGTGGAAACCCGTCGAGAGGAGCTACCTCCCCGCTCGACCTTACGAAGCGAGATGAGAGTTCTGCACACGGGCGTCAACGCCCCCCTCAGGGCTAAGGGGCAACCCCTTACCCCGGATGTGACGAATGCGCTTAGAGTCTATAAAAGATTCTCCCCATTTTTTGTCACGATGAAATAATTTAACATAAATAATAATAATAATAATAATAATAATAATTTTTTTTTCGAGGGGTGGTGGAAAATCTTCAAAAAGACAGAGAGGAGGGACCGCACTCCTCAAAGTGTGGGATTTGTACCCACTAAAAAAGACCAACCCTTTTTCCAGATGTTGTGTAACGACCCCGGAACTGGTTCCGCATTTCGTCAGGGTCGTTCTGTTCCTTTGCCTCCCAGGCCTCTTCACTCTTTCCTGCTTGCTTATGGCCGCGGTCCGGCGCAAGCTGTGATTCTCTGCCCAATTCCATTCGCTGATACGCTAATGCTCTAACTGTTTTCACTGTGTCATTTCACTGTCGTACACTGGACACGGCACTATTTTCTCGCACTGCACTGTTCACTATGCTCACGATGTCCGACTAGTTGTTGTCTGCTCCGGCTATTACTCTGTTGTTTTCTTCTTGTTTCTTCTGGCATAGAACTGTTTCGGCAAAATTTGTCAGCGCATCCCACTTCTCCGCGCTGATCAGCATCGATGCCACTATGTTCTCTGGGGTGATAAGCCCCAGTGACTTCTCCATTCTTTCCCTCTCATCCCTCCACCGGGTACACTCGAAGAAGGTGTGATGAGCGTCGTCTTGTTCAGAATCCCCGTAGATTCATCGCGGATTTTCCACTTTCCCCATCTTGTGAAGGTATGCGCTGAAGTAGCCGTGCCCGCTCAATAGTTGTGTCAGGTAGTAAGTCACTACCCCATGTTTACGATCTGTCCATAGGGCCAGATGTTTAATGAGTCTGGCTGTCCATCTTCCTCTTGCGACACTGTCCCACATGCCCTGCCAAAGCTCCATGGTGTGATTCCTCTCCTGTTACTTCATCTGTTGCCGATCGTGTTCAGCTCGGCGTAGGTAGACTCGTTTCTTCTCTCTCGCGAGAAGCTCGATGGGTACCACTCCAGTAATGACCAGGGCCGCCGGTCCTGAGACCGTTCAGTATGCCTGGCCACTATCAGGGCTCCTCTTCTTTGTACCGCGGCTATACGTTTCCTTCGGCTTTCCGCTTGCAGTGTATCTGCCCAGATCTCTGCTCCATACAGGAGAATCGAGTGCGTCACCGACATTAGAAGCCGGCGTTTGCTGGTCATTGGTCCTCTCACGTTCGCCATGAGACGGCTCAGCGCTGCTACCATAGTCGCCGCTTTGTCTGTCGCTTTCCTGATGTGTTTCCAGAAGGTTAGTTTGGTGTCCAGGGTGATGCCGAGATACCTCACTGCGCCATTCGTTTCCACTTCTTCGTTTCCGACGCGCATGCGCAGTATGTTCGGGATCCTCTTCCGAGTGAGAACTACTATCTCCGACTTCTGCGTGGCTAGGCTGAGGCCGTGATCCCATATCCATTAGTGCGTCCGCCTCATGACCTGATTAAGCCGCCTTTGTGCCGCTTGGGGGTCTCTTGCTGTGATGACCGCGGCGACATCGTCGGCGTATCCTATCAGGTACGTGTCGTCTGGCATTTCCATCCGTAGGATTCCATCGTACGAGATGTTCCAGAGATCTGGCCCGAGGATTGATCCCTGGGCTGCGCCTGAGGTGATGACTTTTCTCTGTTGTCCTTCTCGTGTGTCGTAGAGCAGTACTCGGTCCTTCAAGTAGTCATCCACCATCGCGAGGAGGTACGCTGGTACCTGGAAATGTACGTTTAGTGCCCGCATCATGTCGCACCATCTTGCTGAATTGAAGGCATTCTTCACGTCGAGCGTAGCCAATACCACGATCTATCGGAAGTAATGGTTGCCCTCCCGCGTTGCTTCAACTGTCCGCATGACCTCTTGAACTGCGTCTAATGTGGATCGTCCTTTCCTGAAACCGAATTGTCTATCGGACAGGTCACCTGCTTCCCGTATCGCTGTATGTAGTCGCGGCTTGATCATCCACTCCAGCAATTTCCCGGCCGTGTCCAACATGCACAGCGGCCTGTAGGCTGACGGGGAGTTAGGGTCTCTTTTGCCTTTGCTGATTAACACCGGAGGCTGCGTCTTCCAGCGTTTGGGAAAAACTCCGCTCTTCAGGCAGCAGTTGCACATGTCGAGAAGCAGTTTCGGGCGGGCGCCTGCCACCGTCTTTAACACTTCTGCAGGTACGCCGTCGGGTCCTAGGGCCTTCCTGTTTTGCAGTGATTGGACCGCGTCCATCAGCTCCTCCTCATTAAATGACGGAATGTCCTCAATCCTGATGTCGAGGTCCTCCTCGCTCCTCGGTGGGTGAGTCGGGAATAGGGTATCTACGATGTTTTTCATCGTATTCAGGTCCATGCTCTCTCCTTCCGGGAAAGCTTCTAGTTGCCGCGTCACTATCCTGTAGCCCAATCCCCACGGGTCGTTCACGTCCTGTATAATGGAATTCCAGTGCTCCGTCTTGCTGCGGCCAATTTGACGCTGTAGGATCTTCTTGGCACGTTTGTATTGAGCCGCGATGACTGCTACCTCATCAGGATTCTTTCTTCGAAATCGGGTTGCTTTCCTTCGCAGTCGGAGCCATCGTTTTCGCTGATTGGCGATCTCGTCGGTCCACCAGTACGCTGCCTGCTTCTTTGCTGGTCGCTGCTTTCTCGGCATCGATGCTCTACACGCTTGCAGTACTAGCTGCATCGTTTCGCCCACTCATTCTTCTGCACTTGGGTTTTCAACGTGCGTCGAGATTCTCCGTCCGTTGAGTTTCGCTATACGCAGTTTCCTCTTGTCCATTTTGGCTACGTTCCATCTTGATGGTAGGTCCCTGTTGATCCTTGGTGCGTTTCCTCCTTCAAATAATTCGAAGGGGATGTATTGGTGGTCGCTGCCTGTGAAGTCTTCAATCACCGTCCATTTTCCCACACATGGCACTACGCGTTCCGATGCAAACGAAATGTCCGGTATCGTTCCCCTGTAGCCTGGTCGTTGGAAAGTCGCAGTCGAACCGGTGTTGAGCACTGTGAGGCTTAGTCTTGAAACCATTTCCATTATTCGCCTCCCTCTTTCGTCCGGATGCGGCATACCCCATTCGATCGCTCGCGCATTAAAATCTCCAGCCACAATGATTTTTCCTTCCATGTCCCGTAGTTGGTCTTCCAGGCTGTTGAGTTTCTCTTCAAATTGCCTGATGCCTTCATTGGGCATGAAGTTGCAGCTCACGTAGTAAAAGTCCTTCTGTTTAATCCAGACAAAGCCGTTTCCTCTTCCGTGATCTTCTACTCGGCCTTTTCCGGGGTTTGGGACCCAGATGGCTGCAGTGCCCAGGTTGTCCGCGTACCAGTTCGCATTCACTTTATGACAATATTGCTCACTGATAATAATCACATACCATGTTTTTTCGCGCACCAGTTGTGTCAGGAGGTCGTCGGCCCTCCTGCTCCTGTTCAGATTTCCTTGAAGTACCCTTGTCATTTCGGGGTCCTGTTTTTAGCACTTTCCAACTCTCTCCGAAAAGCGGCACATTTCCCTGTCCCCGGCACGTGGGACGATTGCGCTTTGTTCGCGCACAAAACACACCGCGCTTCCCTATCGCACTTAGCGCCTTTATGACCGGTTTCACCACACTTATAACACACAGTTTACTTCTATCCGGTCCCCTACAGTTTTTGGCTAGATGCCCATACCCTAACCACCTGAAGCACCGCATTACAGATATCCGTTTCCTAATTCTACAGTTGACCCAGCCAACTTTGATCTTACCTTTGTGGGTAACTTCTGTTGCCTTTATTTCATCTATCTCGATAAGAGCGATTTTCTGGCCCCTGTAAATCGTTTTTGGCACTTGGACTTTAACATTATCTGCTTGTCCCGGGTACTCGCGTGCCAAGGCGTCGAGCACATCTTCTACTTCAGTTGCTCCGTCGCGTTCCCTAATCTCGAGGATCATCTTCGGGATGAGTTCAGTGACTTTGCCCGTATTTTCCAGCGCATCTCTCACGGCTTTAGTGAAGACATCCTTGTTCTTCTGGTTGTTGCCTAGCTTCAGCAGAATTTCGTCCTTGTGCGTCTGCCGGATGGCTTTGATGTCCGTCTCCGTGTATGCAGAGTTCACTTTGGCGCGGATCTCCTTCAGTATCTTTGCGTAGGTTTTCCCTATTGACGGCCTGATAAGAACGGCTTCGCCGCGCGGCCTATCCTGGATGCGTTTGTTCCGCTCTCTTTGGCGTTTGGGTGGAGTTATTTTCATCCTCGTTGCCGGTGTTTCTTCGTCATTCCTGGCAGCCCTTCTGGCTTTCCTATTGTTGGCCTTGACCACGCCTTCTTTCTCCTTTCTGCGGCGAGGTTCTTGCCACTCACCTTCCGTTTCTCCATGCTTGGGTCTTTTATCTGCCGGTTGTACAGGAGATCCTCCTCCTGGGCAGGTTAGGTGTTGTGACCTTTCGATTCCTCTATTCGAAAATTGTGAGGCTAGTCGTCTGCCTCCCGCTGTTATTTTGTGCAATTCTGTTTCAATCTTCTTCCTCTCTACTCTGGATGCTGAAATGGCCTCCAAGGATTTTCCCAGCTTCTGTAATCCTTGTTTGATATTTATGCTGACATTTCGCTGCTTGGTGGTGGCCTGGATAATTTTTTTTCGCCAGGCTTTGGAGGCGCCGTATCTCCTCTTCTTCGACAAGGTCGGCTTCCGAGATCTTCTGCTGTAGAGCTGCTCGGTGTTGCTCCATAGAGCGATCTTGCTCCTCATTCGCATTGATATCCGCCCCGTTATGAGAGGAGTTCAACATCAGTGCGATATTGTTCTGTTGACCTTTATTTCTCCGTGTTTTCGTAGGATTAGGGCTCTCCTCGCTTGTTGCCTTATATGCTACGTTGGCCAAGTCATCCACCAATGTAGCACTGCGGTCGCTTGTTTTCGACGCCGGGGTGCCCGCTTGCCCACTGCCTGTCGACACCGGTACTGGGGTATCCCCCCCTGCACCGTAAACTGTTTTTCTTTGTTGCTGTAACTCTTAATTGGTTTGTTGTAAGGGGTTTCCTTCCCCCGGATTTTAGTCGCCTTTTACGACAGGCATGCCTTACCTCGGAAATAGTCTAACCCCTATCCCGCAGGGGCAATAATAATAATAATAATAATAATAATAATAATAATAATAATAATAATAATAATAATAATAATAATAATAATAATAATAATAATAATAATAATAATAATAATAATAATAATAATAATAATAATAATAATAATAATAATAATAATAATAATAATAATAATAATAATAATAATAATAATAATAATAATAATAATAATAATAATAATAATAATAATAATAATAATAATAATAATAATAATAATAATAATAATAATAATAATAATAATAATAATAATAATAATAATAATAATAATAATAATAATAATAATAATAATAATAATAATAATAATAATAATAATAATAATAATAATAATAATAATAATAATAATAATAATAATAATAATAATAATAATAATAATAATAATAATAATAATAATAATAATAATAATAATAATAATAATAATAATAATAATAATAATAATAATAATAATAATAATAATAATAATCCCTCCCAAGTGTGTCGCCTTGCCGCGGCGGGGGGGCTTGCGTTTCTGCAATGAACTTTGGAGCTCGGCCAGCGGGGACTCTGGCCCCTGGCAGGTCTTACCTTGCCGGACAGGTCCAGGAGGAGCAGGCAGATTAAGAACACACAACATCAAAAGCTACGGTGGAAGGCATCGTGCCTACGGCTGCATGGCCGCAATGATGTAAACTAAAGCGCTCGCGAACGATCTCTGCAGGGCACCGGGTGGAACCCTGCAGTATTTACACCTTACCTGGACAAGGCGGCTCTGCCTAGGCGGACCTACATTCCGACCTACTCGTGGGATTAATATAGAGAAACTTTTAAAAGAAATAAAACCTAAGCAGAAGAAGGAGTTGGTAAAAACATCGACCGAGGAGGAGCTCAGGACAATCGGAGAACTCGCGACGGACTATATCGGGGGAAAGTCGAACGACGATAGCTTGACGAACATGACCAAAAGTGTCAACCTAAGAAAGAGAAGTATACTTCAGTCATGTTCGCCAACAGGCACGGAAGATCGATCTCTACATCAAAAGAAAAAGACATTAAGATTCAGAAAGAGAGAAACGACACCACCACCCATGGAAGAGGGTAAAACAATTCCACCTGTCATCGGAAATATAAGTAGGCATCGAGGAGAACCTGAAACCTCCTCATTCGATGATGACAATAAGAACGAACCCGATTTGACAGAGTTATTACAACTCATTCATGAGACCGCGACGAAAATGGCCGAGGCAGCGGCAATACAGAAAAATATGAATATAGCGGTAAAAACCGGCATTAAGACGATTCTTGAGGCCGCTGACGCTGCGCTAAGCATGCAAATCAGGACAGTCTCGAGGGGACGAGTGATGGCAGACGACCTGACAGAGACAGAAACGGAGACATCGGAACCGGCGACGCGACCGACGAAACGGAAACGGGAAGCGACAAAGACGCCACCAGAGGCCCGGCAGAAACGACCCCCGAGAACGGAAGCGGCTGAAGCCTGGACAACCGTGACGAAACAAAAAAAGAAAAAAAAACGACGGAACCGAAAAACAAGACGGACGAGACGAACGTACCGACCCAGGCTGAAAGGCGCAGACCGACCCCCAAACATAGGGGAACGGCTATACTGGTCAAACCTGGGAAAGACAACACGTACTCGGACATCGTACGGAAGATAAGGACGACGGTCGACCCGACGAGCAGTCATGTACAGGTGACGGCTCTAAGGAAGACCAAAGACGGACGGTGTGTCATCAATATACAGACAGACACAGACGGACGAGTATAATTTCAGCGCGCACTTCAGGACGCGGTCGGGGACACAGGCAGCGTTAGAACCCTGACCTCCAGGGTGCAACTGGAGATCATGGACCTAGACTGCGTTACCACCGCGGAAGACGTGATACGAGCGCTGAGAAGAGAGACGGGACGAGGCGGCGACTTTGGTGTCCACATCTTCGACCCGAACCAGGCTGAGCAATACATGGCGGTCTGCGACCTCGAGTCGCGGGAAGCCGAGCTGCTGCTGTACCGGGGCCGGATCGGGATAGGATGGGTGCGATGCCGACTACGACAACGATTCATGGTGACCAAATGCTACAAGTGCCTGGGCTACGGACACACAAAGACGAACTGCACGAACACGGATCGGACAAAGAGCTGCAGGAAATGCGGCGAGACGGGACATTACGCGACGGACTGTAGAAACAGACCAGCTTGCCCTCTGTGCTCTGAGGTGGGGCACGGGGACGTAGCGCACCTTGCGGGAACCGGAAGGTGTGCAGTATTCCGAGCTGCGCTGGAGGAGTGCAGGAAGCAGGCTGGAAGGCGGACAGAATAGTTCAGGGAAATCTGAACAGGAGTAGGACAGCAGACATGCTACTACCACAGATAGCTGACGAACTTGACGCTGATATTCTGATCCTGTGCGAACCGTACAGGAGAAGAACGACACAAACGTACATTACGAACGAGACGGAGACCACAGCTATCTGGGTAAGACGCGCTGCCCAATCTCGAATAACTAACTGCGGTGTCGGGGACGATTACCTCTGGGCAAGGGTCGGCGCTGTCACGTACGCCAGCGTCTACCTGACACCCAACTGCACCGCGGCGGATTTCGAGAGAAAAGTAGCGCTCCTGGAGGACGGAATCAGGGATCTGCCTGGAGACGTTATTATCGGGGGCGACTTCAACGCGCAAGCGATCGAGTGGGGAATGACAACAACGAACAAACGTGGACGGTTACTGCTGGAGATGGCTGCAAGTCCGGACCTGGTAGTAGCCAATACAGGAAACATACCGACGTACAGACGACCAGGGTTTGGAGACTCCATCCCTGACGTCACAATGACATCGGACGGAATATCGCCACGGATAGGGCTGTGGCGGGTGTTCGACGGCTATACGGCCAGCGACCACCAGTACATTGTCTTCGAAGTGGCAGGACAAACGGTGACGAGACGGACGAGGACCCAGCACCCCCCGCGGTGGAACCTCAACAAACTCGACGTACAAAAATTTTCGGAGGAGCTGGTGGCAGCACCAGCACCGATAACAAAAGTCCCCCCTGAGCTGACTGGCCGGCAAAGGGCGGAAAGACTGGTGGACGAGACGGCCAAACTGACGGACCGGCTGTGCAACAGCACAATGCCGAAACGACGACATCGGCAAAACAGGCAGCCACAATACTGGTGGACGGACGAAATAGCCGAACTGCGCAGAGTCTGCTTGGCAAGCCGACGACTAGTAACGAGGGCTGGAGGAAGACCCGAAAGGAAAAACCTCCAAGCCACATATAAGACAGCACGGAAAGTACTGACGAGTGCGATACGAGACAGCAAGACGCGTTGCTGGAAGAGGCTCTGCGAGGAGGTGGATCAGGATCCCTGGGGTACTGGTTACAAAATCGTGATCGGTAAACTAGGGGCCCGGGTACCACCAGAACTCAAAGACGCCGAATCCGCACGACGGACCGTCGACGGCTTGTTTTCCACACACCTGATACGGACGGACGTTACAGACGACACGGACACACCGGCAACCCCCATCTTCACGGCGGAAGAGCTCACTAGGGCATCCAACGCAATGAAGACTGGTAAGGCACCGGGACCGCACGGAGTACCGGCGGAGATTATCCGGCTGATGGTCAACCTGAGGCCGGAGATATTTCTCGACCTGTACAACACGTGCTTGACGACGGGGACGTTCAGCGGCCGGTGGAAGGCGGCGAAGCTAGTTCTTATCCCCAAAGGTAAGGGCGACCCCAATACGCCGTCAGCCTACCGGCCGTTGAGTTTACTTGTCACGACGGGTAAACTCTTCGAACAATTACTGAGACCGAGACTGACGGACGTGATACAGACCAACGGAGGCCTTTCAGACCTGCAGTTCGGCTTCAGGAAGGGTCGATCGACGATTGGAGCGATCCAAAAAGTGGTCAACTCCTTTCTGGACTTAGACAAACACTGCCACGCAGCACGACCAATCATTCTGCTGGCGACCTTAGACGTCAGAAACGCCTTCAACTCGGCTAGGTGGGTCGATATCCTGGAGGCGCTTGAAAGCAAGTTCGGGGTTCCGGCTTACTTGGTTCGGGTGGTGGACGACTACCTGAGAAACAGACAGATTACGTACGAGACAACTGAAGGACCGGTGACGAGGCAAATCACCGCCGGGGTCGCACAGGGGTCCATACTGGAACCAGATTTTTGGAACGGATTGTACGACAGCTTGCTCAGGCTGGAAATGCCGCTCGGCGTTCGCCTCGTCGCTTACGCTGATGACGTGGCGGCGGTGATCACCGAGCGGTCTCCGGATCTGGCACAGCTAAAACTGAACCAGACGATGCGACGAGTGGGACGATGGATGACGGACCACGGACTACAACTCGCGACAGAAAAGACAGAACTGACGTTCCTTAGCAGAAGACGTATACAGACGAGACTTCCTATGTGGGTCGGGACGGACGAAATCGCGGCCGGGGGGGAAGTCAAGTATCTGGGGGTAACTCTAGATACGAAGATGACCTTCTGGCCTCATATACAAAAAACAACACAGAAGGCGGCCGAGAGGATAGCATCCTTAAGCCGCCTGATTGCAAACACGACTGGACCGAGACCGGGGAAAGAACATTGTTAATGGCGACGGCCCACTCGATCCTCCTCTACGGCCCTGAGATCTGGGCGGATGCCCTGAAGACAAAGAAATACTGCCACGCGATGACGACGGTACAAAGACGGGGTGCGCTGAGGATCGCCTGCTCCTATCGAACTGTCTCTGCACAGGCAGTTTTGGTGGTAGCCGGCGTAATCCCCGTGGACCTCCTAGCTTTCGAACGACAGAGAATCTACGGGAAAAGCGCGGACATAAGACGGGAGGATGCGGCAGTTGCGGAGCGCAACAGGACGATACAGACTTGGCAAGACCGATGGACAGAAGAACGTACAGGCAACTGGACGAGACGACTTATAAAGGACCTGAGACCGTGGATCGGAAGGAAGTTTGGGGACGTGAACTTTTACGTTACCCAGCTCCTGACCGGACACGGCTACTTCCGAAGGTACCTTTACAACATGAACAGAGTACGGACGCCAGACTGTAAGTACTGCGGACACGAACGAGACGACGCGGAGCACACATTTTTTGTGTGTGACCGCCAGACAGGACCCCGATTAAAACTCGAGACGATTGTTGGTAACATCACTCCGGACAACATTGTCCGGGTGATGCTCTACTCAACAGAATGGTGGCAACTAGTTGCCACCTATACAGAGACGATACTACGACGAAAAAACGTAGACGGCTGCCTCGCCTAACCGAGCAGACAGACGGACGTGACGCGACAGGTTACAGACAGCAAGACGAACAGACGAACACAGACAGAACCCCCAGCCGGAAGTAATATCAAAATAGTTCCTGGTCTGGGGGAGGACAACAACAAGGAGAGGGCGGTTTAGTGGATAGGCCTACTTTTTTGGGAGTCCCACATACCCCCCCAGTTCGAAAGGCTGGAGTATATCCGACAACAACAACAACAACAACAACAACAACAACAACAACAACAACAACAACAACAACAACAACAACAACAACAACAACAACAACAACAACAACAATAATAATAATAATAATAATAATAATAATAATAATAATAATAATAATAATAATAATAATAATAATAATAATAATAATAATAATAATAATAATAATAATAATAATAATAATAATAATAATAATAATAATAATAATAATAATAATAATAATAATAATAATAATAATAATAATAATAATAATAATAATAATAATAATAATAATAATAATAATAATAATAATAATAATAATAATAATAATAATAATAATAATAATAATAATAATAATAATAATAATAATAATAATAATAATAATAATAATAATAATAATAATAATAATAATAATAATAATAATAATAATAATAATAATAATAATAATAATAATAATAATAATAATAATAATAATAATAATAATAATAATAATAATAATAATAATAATAATAATAATAATAATAATAATAATAATAATAATAATAATAATAATAATAATAATAATAATAATAATAATAATAATAATAATAATAATAATAATAATAATAATAATAATAATAATAATAATAATAATAATAATAATAATAATAATAATAATAATAATAATAATAATAATAATAATAATAATAATAATAATAATAATAATAATAATAATAATAATAATAATAATAATAATAATAATAATAATAATAATAATAATAATAATAATAATCCCGTGTCGGGTTTGCTGGTCCTGCATCGGGCGCCTCCCCGGGTGGCGAATGGGGGAACGCTCTTCAGATATGAAGAGTAACGACTTGTTCGGGGTGGACCAAAACCAGTTAACACACACATGTACACTACTCAGAAACAACTACTCAAACATATCCGAATGACATGCTGGGGATGCGAATGATCGGGAACTCTATGAACGGGTTACCACGAGAAAGCGAATGTCCAGGGTGCCCTATAAACGGGCACGCCTGAAAAAGCGAGTGAGTGGGTTCCCTATGAACGGGCTCTCCCAGAATGAATGAACCGGCAGAAATAGGATACTCACAACACGCACACTCAACACGGAGTAATGGCTGTAGAACCCGGACTGTCGCTCTCCGCTGAGGGCGGTCTTGGCGCGGGGCATTAGAGGGTACCCCAAGTAAACCAGGCTCGATGCTCCTGGGCCGCCGGATAGTACAGGGGCCCGGGTCCCTTTAGCCAGGTGGACCTAGCTGCCCTATCAGCCAGTGTATAATCCCCATGCTGTTGTAGTGCCGGGTGGCGCCCGAATAGGGCCATGCAGCAGCAGCGGGGGGGGCCTTAGTGAGGCCACTGGGGCCTCGCCGTGAGGCCGTCGGCGGCGGAAGCAGGGTGACGGAAGGGGAGATTGCAGTCTATTCTCAAACTACACATTTACACATACACATACAAAGGGAAGAACGGGAGAAAAGACAAACATGGGAACAAAACAAAAGGAACAAACGATAAACGCATCAAAAACAACGGGGCCCCCAACCCCAGCACGAAAACACGAGACCAAGGACGGAAACACGAGACAAAAGTATGAACATCCATCGTCCGTTGCGGAATTGGCTGAATCCAAGATTCGGGCTCAGCTACAGCTGATCCGCGAATGCCTCGTGAAAATGGAAGAGAAGACTTGCGTGCAGAGAAATATCAGCACGGTGGTCACAACCAATATTGCCAAGATAAGGGAAGCCGCGGACGAGGCATGGCATGAATGCGACAGGATGCATGTGCTCGGGATGGCTGGACAAAGCGATGTGGACAGGGAAACTGGGACACCACAGACGAAACGCAAACGAGAGATTACGAGTCTGAGCCCGGAACTAACACCGGCGAAAAGGCCTGCGGACGGGACCGGGCCCACCTCGTGGGTAACTGTCGCTCGAAAACAAAAGCGGACGACGACGACGAACGTACGGCAACAGACGACGAAAAAGCCAATGGCATCGACGTCGACAGACATGGCAACGACGCCCACAGGCACGGTGAAGACAGGCAAGAAGGGTCGCACAACCCGCAGACCCGGTGTTGGTGTGGTCTGGATCAAGCCAAAAGACGGACAAACGTACGCCGACACACTACGACGAATGAAAGCCGTTGACCCAACTGCCGACAAGGTGCAGGTCAACGGCTATCGAATGACCAAGGACGGGGGTGTCTTGCTTCGCGTAAAAAGCGGAGCAGGGGATAGACAGGCCTTCGAGGACAAGCTCAGGCAAGTCCTCGGAGAAGACGCTCAAGTACGAGACATGACAACGAACGTGCGACGGGACATACTTGATCTGGTCTGCGTTACGGACAAAGACGAAGTGACGACGGCACTCCAACAAGAGACTAAGGACAAGAGGGACCCGAAAGTTCACATTTTCGGGCCCAACAGACACGGACAATGTATGGCGGTCTGTGAACTTGAGGAAGGCGCCGCAAATGCCTTGCTCAAGAAAGGACGAATCAGGATAGGGTGAGTAAACTGCTGCGTCAGACCGAGGACAACCGTGACCAGGTGCTACAAGTGCCTTGGATACGGTCATACAAGGACAGAATGCAAAGGACCGGACAGACGACTATGCTGCTGGTTTGGAGGACTCTACTGACCGGCCTAGATTTTCACTGCGAGGGACGAGGTATACTAGGGCTGGAAGATATTCGTCAATCTCGTCGTCAGGCTTTATGACAAACCTGACTAATGACAAAGGACTATTTGGGGACTTTGTTTCTAACGTTTCTCTCAATTGGTTCCTAAATTATTCCAAACCTTCGTGGTCGGAAAATTTCCTGCTTCTTCTTCTCGCAGAGGACTATATTCCAGATTATAATAATTTCTAAAACTACTTTCTACAGTTTCAACTGTATCGGATGATCTTGCTTCATCTTCTTCATTTTTGTGGCCATTGTGACCAAGTGATAATACTGTTGTCAGAAGTTAACTTGAGAATTTGTATGTTACTGTCTTGATCAAACTTTATTATAATACGTTTCCCGTATTCATTAGAGTTTCAGATAACTTGTTGGAGTCTCAGTCCACAGTTAGCACAACAAAATTCTTATTTAAACTTATAGGGCAGGGAGTTTTATGGAGAGACTAGAGTCGTTTCGGGTATCTCGAAGGTGAGGTGCTGGGTCTATTACATCAGGACTCGGTTACAGTTTCGAGTGTAATATTATTAAGGTTACATTTCGGAGCCCTTATTCTTCTTTCCTCAGGATACTCGTAAATTACTGAATCCTCAATTGTTACCTTTGAACGAGTTGACGTCATTTATGACGTATTTTATATAAATATATCTTTGAGTATAACTCATCAAACGGACATGCACTGGTAGTTTTTTATTATTATTTTGGTGTTAATGATACGAAGTTCGAAAGTAGATACATATGGATGGTAACGTATTCCTTCTATAGTGTGAGCCTCGTACTCAGCAATAAGTTCGTCTAGGAATTTTTTTAACTCACTTGATGCAATGTTCCGACTTCCGAGTAGTTGCACACTCCGCTGCTGGTTTACCTGGATATTCCTAAAACCCTATTATTTTCTCTTTGCTAAAGAAAATACTTTCGTCATGTTTTACTATTTCAGTACTAGAGACTATAGGATTTTACTCGCTATACGACTTGTACGCTGCTACCGTTGAATGACAATTCTCTTCACTAGAATTCCAATTTCTACTCCTTTCTTGTCTCAAGTAGCCATTGCGTTCTGCTAAAATATATTTTCTTAAATAGTTTTTACGTCCTCCCGAACGTTGTTTCTCCATCGATTTAGGAAAATTTTTGGTGGAAGTACTTAGGAAAACGATATAGCGATTGCCCGAGCGATGGGATATGTGTGAGCTATGCCCTATAACGGTATTTTCACGTTAACATTAATTTTTATCTTCCGAGGGGAAGAATTTGGGCTCGAACACGAAGATAATTAGTTATAGACTTCTGCAGGAGATATAAGTAGGGTTTATTCAATAATTAACATAGAATTATGCAGTGTTCGGCTTTTTGGCGCCTTTCAGCCGTACAATTTATTTGTGGCGTGTAATCGCTCTGAAGGTTCCGCGCTCTTCTTTACCCGTGGTGTTATCGGATTCCGAGTTCTGCGCTCAGCGGTGGATGTCTCAACTAGGGAGAATTGAGCTCGGCCGTCTTGATCTCTCGCTCGCCTGGCTGCTGATGCGTAGTCTGCTTGGCTTGATTTGCTGTTGCTGGCGCGTCGGTCAGCTGGTATAGACGCCGGATATGTGTCCGTGTCCGCGTTATTTTCCAATTCGTCGAATTACTTGGATTTTCGTGTTATTTCTTGTTCGGGTTCTTTGTCTGGAGTATCCGTGCCGTTCCCGTTAATTCCAAGTGTGTTTTCACGCGGTAGTATCGTTCTTGGATCGCGAGCGATGTTATTTCTGTGGTGTAATATGATAGTTGCAACACCCTTATTTTTCTGTGTTTTAAATTATTAATGATTAATTCGATGGATTTCTCAACAATCTTCGGTGCTGGTCTTGGTAAATAGAGTTGATCTTTTATTTTGTCTTTTTGTATGTTAATGAGTATGAGTACATTATATCCGGCTCGAAGGACCAAGATATATGTTAATGAATGTGAGTACATTATATCCGGCTCGAAGGACCAAAATGTATGTTAATGAATGTGAGTACATTATATCCGGCTCTAAGGATCAAAACATGAATGATAATTGAGTATGATAGTGAGTATGAGTAAATTATATCTAATCTATCGACAGGTAGCAAGTCGATACATTCGCACGTAGCATGTCGAGTGACAGATGCGAATATTAAGATTAAGGATCCTGGTGACAAGTATAAATAATTAAATAAACTCAGTAAATTAACAATAATAAAATCAATGTTTATTGAAATTATGTAACATTGGCTGCATGAAAAAATACCTGTTGATTATGATAAATATATTACTGTGATTGGTCTGGCCTGCGTGTTGATGTACTGTTGGTGAGTGGGTCTCAGGCCTCTGAGTTGCCTTGGTGATTCCGTGTAGTTGATCCTGGTGATAAGGTCTGATTGTAGAGCTCGAATAATGCCACACGGCAGGCTGATGAGAGTCCGGACGCCGATGATCGGTGCTAAGCAGAATGGCGTCTGTGCAGCCAACGAGCGAACCACGCCGTTGACGTTTATGTGAATGGTTCTATGGTTCTGGTGATCTGCTATGATTTTCACTAACACTGAGTTGAAACACGGGTGATTTGACCAAGAATGTACTACACTATAGAAATGAATGCGCACTAAAGTGATTAGAACGAGTGAATATCTCTGTGAGTTTTACGCGGGAACGTGTACTGCGAGCGACTCGAGTGAGAACAATGGCCACATCCGTCGACCACGCGGCAGAGTATCAAGAAGACGGACGTGCGTCACAGCTTGCTTGTGATTTGCTGTCAGCGATGGAAGGCGAGACTTATGAGTGGTCTTGACGATGGGGCCACGCTAACAGCGTTGGCCGCTTGAGTGAGCTTCGATCGAGGATGTGAGCAGATGGACAATATGCATGAGTGCGCGGTCGATAAATCGATATAGCATACCTGCGAGCTATACCATATGACGCGAGGCGTCAGATGATTGTGACTGTAGCGTGTGCATGAGTTGAGTGTGTACTTGGTAAGCGTGAAAACTGAACATTCCGCCCGCCATCAGCAACGGTGTTGATGATTAAGTGTGATCTGTTCTTCATTCAGTTTGAGCTGGTAAGATGGCGAGCTTGGTGATTGGTCGAACGAGTGTTGTTGTTGCAGTTTTGAGTGACACTACCCTGGTCAGTCCATCCTTTCCTGGATGGAGTTGAGTGACTCTGGCGAGAGGCCATTTTGATGGTGGAGACCTCTCATCAGTGATCAGTACTAATGAACCGACCTTGATAATGTTCGATGGATGATGCCATTTCGATGTAGACAGTTGGCGCTGGAGATATTGAGTTGACCATTTGGACCAAAAATATTGAAGCCTTTGTTGTATTAGTTGCCATCGTGATAGTCTAGTGACGTTCAGATCTGTGAGTGATGGCTCTGGTATGGCTGTGAGCGGCTCTCCGATGAGAAAGTGAGCTGGTGTGAGTGCTGAAGTATCTTCAGGGTCTTCTGTGAGTGGTTCCAATGGTCGTGAGTTGAGCGTTGCTTCGATCTGGATGAGCAACGTGGTTAATTCCTCGAACGTGAGTGCGATGTCTCCTACTGTTTGGTTCAGATGATATTTTACTGATTTGACTGCTGCTTCCCATTTTCCTCCCATATGTGGAGCTGCTGGTGGGTTGAACTTCCACGTAGTTCCATCGCTGGTGAGTGAGCAATGCAGTGAGAGTGATTCTGTTGTACCTTGAGTGAAGAGTCTGGTGAGTATGGCATCTGCTCCTATGAAGTTTGTGCCGCAATCACTATAGAGAGTGTTGCAGATGCCTCTGCGTCCAGTGAACCGTCTGAATGCAGCAATGAATGAGTCAGTTGAGTAGTCACTCACGGCCTCCAGATGCAAGGCCGAGGTGACGAAGCACACGAAAATGCACAGCCATCCTTTATGTTGTTTGGCGCCTCTACCTTTCCAGGTTTTGATGGTCAGCGGACCAGCGTAGTCCACACCTGAGTAGAAGAATGGTCGTGCTGGGGTGACTCTCTTGGTTGGTAATTGACCCATGAGTTGTTGTGCTCTGACGCCACGTTGTCGAGCACATGTCATGCAGCTGAGTATATGCGACCGTACAGGAGCTCTACCACCAATAATCCAGTACGATTGCCTTGTGTAGTTTAGGGTGAGTTGAGTGCCTCCATGCATGGTTTTGTGATGTGCATCTGCTATGATGAGTGTGGTGAAGTGAGAATGTCGTGAGAGTATTGCTGGGTGAATTGCTTCAAGTTCCAGTTGTGAGTTGGTCAATCTTCCTCCAACCCGAATGATGCCTTGAGTGTCGATATAGGCAGTCAGGCGATTGAAGGGATGAGCTGTTGGTAGTTGAGCTATGGTGATCAATTTGAGCTCTGTTGAGAAATATGCTGCTTGAGTTGCTTTGATCCAAAATACTCTTGCTCTCTCAATATCTTGTGGCGAGAGAGGGTTAAAGAGCGTTGAGTTTGGCAATTTCTTGATGAGTTGACTTACTCGAAAGCATATTGCGGTTACTCTGAGTAGTCTAGTGAGAGAAGAGTGTCTGTATATCATCTCCCAATGATATACGGCTTGATTTGTTGCCACTGTGAGTGCGAGCCCCGGTCGCTCTTCCTGATGAGTCTGTGAGTCTTGTTGATAGTGTTGAGTTGGCCATGAACATTGATCGCCTGTGAGCCACTGTGGTCCTGTCCACCACAGGAGGTGCTTCTGGAGCTGGGAGATGCTGATGCCCCTTGAAGCACAATCGGCTGGATTGTCTTTGCCAGGAACAAATTTCCATACGCTGTTTGGAGTTAGTTCTTGAATTGCTGACACTCGGTTCCTGACAAAGTCCTTCCACCGTGATGGGTGTGAGTTAATCCAGGTGAGCGTTACTGAGGAATCAGTCCACAGGAACGTTTGAGTGTTGGTGAGTTCCAAGGTTGTTTGCACGTACTTCATGAGCTTTGCTAAGATCAGTGCTGCTGTGAGCTCGAGTCGAGGGATGGAGAGTCGCTTGAGTGGTGTTACTTTTGATTTTGCGCAGATGAGTGTAACCTTGGTTTCTTCCCCTGGAGTTGTTGTTTTGATATAGATAGCAGCCGCCATTGCTATTTGAGATGCGTCGGAGAATCCGTGCAACTCCACAAGTGTTGAGCTTGTTAGTTGAATCCATCGTGGAATTGAGATTTCATCGACTTGAGTGAGCTCTTGTCTGAGCAACGTCCACTTGGTGTGTATCTGATCTGAAACTTGATCGTCCCAGCTGAGTTTCTCCAGCCATAATTCTTGTAATAATGATTTGGCCTTGATGATGAATGGTGAGAGAAACCCGAGTGGATCGTAGAGTTGTGCTGTCTCAGACAAGATGATTCTCTTTGTGAGCTTGGAACTTGAGCATGGAGGCTTTGCGTGGAACTTGAATACGTCTTCACGAGGTATCCATGACAGGCCGAGTAACTTGGTACTGCTATCTTCGAATGAGTGTGAGTTTGATGGTGAGTGGTGGTCGATATACTCGATGAATTGCTCGGTGTTGCTGTGCCATTTTGCTAGAGGCAACCCGCCCGCCATGCAGAGCTGGGTGACTTGATTTGATATTTCGATGAGTGTGTCAAGCTGATTAGCTCCTCCAAATATGTCGTCAACATATCTGCCTTTCATGAGTGGTTCAATTGCGAGCGGGAACCGATGACCTTCGTCTTCAACTAGTTAAAGCAATGATCTGATTGCTAAGAATGGTGCTGAGCGAGTTCCATACGTCACTGTTGTTAGGTGATATGGCACCATATTGAGTTGGTCATCTCGCCATATGATTCGTTGCAAATCCCAATCGTCCGGATGGACTTTGATTTGTCTGTACATCTTTGTGATGTCTGTTGAAAAGATGAGTTTGTGCTGTCAGATCCATATGAGCACGTCTGAGATGTCACGTTGACATTTTGCTCCAACATGCTGGATGTCGTTGAGTGATACTTGCGACGTCGTTGGGCTGGATCCGTTGAAGACAACTCTCAACTTTGTTGTGATTCGATCTTCTTTGAGTACACCATGATGAGGAAGATAATATGGAGGATGAGCGTAAGTTTGTTCTGACAATTGATCTTCCGAGACCCTCAACCTTCCTGATGCTACAGCATCATGTGCCAAGGTCGTCTCGGTTTCACAATAGTCATGAACAGAGTCGCTCATTTGAGTTGACTGGTGGTAGGATGGTACACGTATCATGTGACCACAATCTTCATACTCTTTCATGAATGAGTTGTATAAATTGGTGTATGAATTATTTGTTGAGAGTTTCTTCATGAGTCGTTGTAGACATCGTTGAGCAGTGAGTTTTGAGTCTCCTAGACTCGATGGTGATGATTTGAGCGGGATTCGCACGATGTATCGTCCTTCTTCGTCTCGAGTGTGAATCGTTTGAAAATGCTTTTCACACGCTTCTTCGTCTGGGGTGAGCTTGTGATCTGTTGTCGACGGAGTTTCTTCTTGAACCCAGAACTGCGTGAGAAGATCTTGAATTTCCTTGTTTGATGATTCTACTGCTATGTGGTATGAGTTGCTTGGTGTTGAATAATTCTCTGGGACTGGACCAAGAATAATCCACCCAAATATTGTTGATTATGCAATCGGTAAGACGTCCGAGTGTTTCTTGATGCCAGGCTGGATGATGAGCCCGTATGAATCAGCCCCGATGATGATATCTACTGGCCGTGGTGTTAAGAAGTCAGGATCTGCCAATTGCAGTGATGAAATGTGTGGCCACTGCTGTGGTTGTGTGTGTACTGATGGCAATGTACTCGTCAATTTATTGAGTATGTGAGCTGCGATGGTAACACCACGTGATGAATGAATTTATCGTAATGTTAATGTAGTGGTACCTCTTGTTTGTGTTGATCTCGTGTTTCCAATGCCAATGACTGGAATTGATGAGTGTTGACGAGTAAGCCCATGATCCGATACAAGTTGTTCTGAGACGAAGGTGAGCTCTGATCCTGGATCAATGAGTAATCTGACGTGGTGAGTGCCGAAAGATGTGATGAGTAATGCTTGACACGTTGCTAGTAGAACTGCTGTTCTACCGTGTGAGTTGATGAATTGGCAAAATGGCACGTCAATTTCTCATTGACGTGAACTGGTGCTTGGATGAGCTGTGGCAGGTGTAGCTGAGGTGCTTGATTGATTTGACTTTGGTGTAGTTCTTGCGGTGGATGGCAAATGAATCATCGTGTGGTGTTTGGCACCGCACGTCTTGCAGTTGATGTTTGATTGGCACGAGTGGAGGTTGTGATGACCAAAGCAATTGAAACACAGTCGGTGTTCAGTCACAACTTTGTGGCGATCTGCAGGTTGTAGATCTCTGAATTTGGCGCAGCTCACTATGTAATGCGAACCACCACAGTGATCGCCTGGATACTGGTGTGTCCTCGGTTGAGTGGACGCATGGTGAGCCGGTCTTGCTGGCAGAAGTGTAGATTTTGTTGAGTGTTTTGAGATGTTGCTGGCTCTGTCAGCCGATTGATCAGGGTTGATTGGGATGACTTCTAAAGCTCTCGCTCTGGATTCGATGAATCCCATCAAATCTTCAAACGAGGTTGGCTGCTTGTGCGCACTCCTTCTGTATTCCCATGCTTCACGCATGGACGTATCAAGGCGTTGAGCAACTACGAAAATTAATACATAATTCCACGATTCTGTATCAACTCTGAGGACGCTGAGTGCGTTGATTATCTCTTTCGTTGAGCTAACTAATGTGTTGAGTGCGGCTGCAGATTTTGCCACTGGTCGAGTGTTGCTAAGGAGTTTCTCAACATAAGACAGGATGAGTCTTTCCTTGTTGTTGAATCTGTCCTTGATTATTTGCCACGATGAATTGAATGAATCATTGTTGATCGGCACATTGAAGATCAGTTGAGCGGCTGATCCTTTGAGGCTGATCTTTAAATAGTGAAGTTTCTCTACGTCACTGATTTGTTCATTGTCGACCACCATTGAGGCAAACAAGTCTCTAAATGCCGGCCATGATGTAAAATCACCGTCAAATTCCGGCAACGTTATTTTCGGCAATGTTGATCTGTGCTGACTTGGTTGACTCTGTTGATCAGTTCTGTTTGATGTGGTCTCTTGAGTTTTTGCGATTGCCTTCTTTCGCAGGATGATTGTGAGTGCCTTGAAATAGCTGTCAAAGCCTGATTCGTACACCTTCTCTGTAACATACGGGTGAGTGAGAAAAGCACGTTTACATGTTTCTCCCATTTGATCATGCTCATTACAAAAACACTCCCAAGTGCGATTTAAAATCTCTAAATGGCCGTTGAGTTCTTCGAACACGCAGCCTGGTGAGTTTTGCAGGTGATCGTGTAGCTGATTGATCATTGCTATCCTCGCATGCTGTGATGCGACCTTATAATCCATGAGGTTAGCTTGATTGGTGCTTGGTTATGGCGATCTGGTGCGTGGTCTCTGTACCGTGGGTGGTACATTGAGTGTCTCGCTAACGACTGTTGCTTCATCGGTTGCTTCCACATCACCATCATGTGAGTCGCCTTCCTGCGAGGATTTACTTTGGTCTGACAGCGCTTTCTTATCGTCAGCCATGATTTGAACTGGTTGAGCCTGTTGATTAGTTTACAAAAAATGATTAGTGCACTTGGGTGAGTATTTTAGTATTATTGAGCATTGTCTTGTATCGATGCATGCTGAGTTGCGCAATCTGTAGTGTATTACATGTGTTGATTGGTGATTTATGTGAGTATCGAGGCATAAAATTTATATACTTGACCAGGATCCGGCTCGAAGGACCATAAAATGTATGTTAATGAGTATGAGTACATTATATCCGGCTCGAAGGACCAAGATACATGTTAATGAATGTGAGTACATTATATCCGGCTCGAAGGACCAAAATGTATGTTAATGAATGTGAGTACATTATATCCGGCTCTAAGGATCAAAACATGAATGATAATTGAGTATGATAGTGAGTATGAGTAAATTATATCTAATCTATCGACAGGTAGCAAGTCGATACATTCGCACGTAGCATGTCGAGTGACAGATGCGAATATTAAGATTAAGGATCCTGGTGACAAGTATAAATAATTAAATAAACTCAGTAAATTAACAATAATAAAATCAATGTTTATTGAAATTATGTAACATTGGTTGCATGAAAAAATACCTGTTGATTATGATAAATATATTACTGTGATTGGTCTGGCCTGCGTGTTGATGTACTGTTGGTGAGTGGGTCTCAGGCCTCTGAGTTGCCTTGGTGATTCCGTGTAGTTGATCCTGGTGATAAGGTCTGATTGTAGAGCTCGAATAATGCCACACGGCAGGCTGATGAGAGTCCGGACGCCGATGATCGGTGCTAAGCAGAATGGCGTCTGTGCAGCCAACGAGCGAACCACGCCGTTGACGTTTATGTGAATGGTTCTATGGTTCTGGTGATCTGCTATGATTTTCACTAACACTGAGTTGAAACACGGGTGATTTGACCAAGAATGTACTACACTATAGAAATGAATGCGCACTAAAGTGATTAGAACGAGTGAATATCTCTGTGAGTTTTACGCGGGAACGTGTACTGCGAGCGACTCGAGTGAGAACAATGGCCACATCCGTCGACCACGCGGCAGAGTATCAAGAAGACGGACGTGCGTCACAGCTTGCTTGTGATTTGCTGTCAGCGATGGAAGGCGAGACTTATGAGTGGTCTTGACGATGGGGCCACGCTAACAGCGTTGGCCGCTTGAGTGAGCTTCGATCGAGGATGTGAGCAGATGGACAATATGCATGAGTGCGCGGTCGATAAATCGATATAGCATACCTGCGAGCTATACCATATGACGCGAGGCGTCAGATGATTGTGACTGTAGCGTGTGCATGAGTTGAGTGTGTACTTGGTAAGCGTGAAAACTGAACACTTTTTCTTATCCCTTATGTCTTGTTGGGTGGTGTCGTTCCCATCCGACGCGCTTGACAAGGCTAGTAGATTTGTTTCCCTCTTAATTATTTTTTCGATCAATTTTTTCTGGGTCTGGTTTGCTGGTGACCTCCTAATTCTTATTGTTAATTAATTTTCCTACCGTTTTTTCCACAATTCTATTTTACGAGTCTCTCACTTCTTGGTGCGGTGATTTATTACAAATTTTAAGTCTACTATCCCCTGCCTTTGTATTATAATTTCTCTAAATGTTGTTCGTTATTCTCCTTTCTTTTTCAGTGTTGTACCACTATTTTCTTTCTCCAAGTTTTTTAGTTAGAAGCCTCTTGGTGCCCAAACCAAGTCTTTCACTCTCATTGATGCGCTGCGCTGACAATTCCTCTTACAAACTATTCCGGCTTATTGCTAATTATTCAACCGAAACTTTCTTTTGCTATTTTCTTAACTCTCCTAAACTAACTCTATTTATGTGGTTAAATGTTTTTTATAATATTTTCTTATTTTGCCTGGTCCGATTCTATTATATTTCACCAATAATCTCTCCTCAGTCCCGCCACTAACTTTCACTGTATTTCTTCTTTTCTTTTCTTTTAAAGTTCCAACAAGTTTAATGGGCTTACTCACACCCTTTTCTATCACGATTCTGAGATTTTATAGAAAATTCTGGGTTTCTTAACATTTTTACTGTTGCGCATAAGCGAGTTCTGGCTTGGTAGACACTTTGAAGGTATAAGAAGAATTCTCTCTGTTCGAAGTTGCCTTATATACCTTTTTCCATCCTTTCCCACTCTCTGATTTTAACTCCTCTTATTACAATATCTCATGTGATTTCGCTTGTTTCAGTTGCCCCGCTACCGTGCCCTGCCGTTCCCCTCACCGCTCGAGCGAGGTCAGCTGGTCGCTGACCCGCTATTTTTCGGCAGTGAAGGAACATTCCGGATACGTCACGTCTTGCGGTGACTCACCACAGCTTTAACACTTAAAATCTCGGATTTTATTCTATCAATTCTCTTACTATGTATAATGAATTTTTCTTATCTTATGAAATAAATGGATTTTTCGATCAAATGTTCGATTTTTATTTAATTATCTCCTCTGATAAGTGACTACGTCACATTGTTCCCGCAGATCTTTGATGGGTCGGATTACCGACCGAATCAAAGATTTGTCGGAATTATAATTATTATCTTTCTATGTTTTTTCTGTCTCTGTCCTGTACCTCTTAAACATATTCGCGTGAAATTTACCGCGCTTTTTTTACTTTCTACATCTATTACTCAATACGTTGCTATTCCCACGCATTTCTTAATTCTATACGGCCCTTCATATAAAGGCATACATTTTGATGTTAATTGTTTCAACGGGTCTGAAACATTTAACGCTTTAATTAAAACTAAATCCCCTACCTCATAATTCGTTAGCCTATGTGTCGCATCGAATTTCTCCGCCTGACGCCGCCCCTTTTTCGAAATTCTTCCTCTCGCGATCTCGATCTTCATCTCGTAGGTGCTTGCATCCTCTTCGTCTTTTCTTAGACCTATTTGCTTATTCCATTCCCTGGTAGGCTTCTTCTTGCATTGTAGCTCCATTGGCATGAATTCGGTCGTCTCATGGTGAGATTCATTAATGCAATCCTGAATCACTTTTACCCATTTGAACCATCCTGCATGATTTTCGGTCAGAAAAGTACGGAAAAATCTTCTCAGCTCTCGGTTAACTCGTTCGACGATATTTCCTTGAGGATGACGGATTGATGAAAATACCGCCATGATGTCCTCGTCCTTGAGTTTCTTAAGCCAGTTTTTCGCGGTGAATTGCGTGCCATGGTCAAATTGTATTCTACGTGGCTTTCCATACTTTGGAATATAGTCGTCCAATATTCTTTTTATCACAGTTAACGTGTTAGCTTTTTTCATGGAATATAATACTACATATGTACTAAAAGCATCTAATGTCACGAGGATGGTTTCACCCCGCCCACCGACGCTGGTAGTGGCCCATAAAAATCAATCGATACTAAATCCCCTGGTTTTTTTGGGATAATCGTTTGCATTGCTGCGTATCTCGTTTGTATTGCTATTTTATTCCTTTGGCACGTATCGCAAGTTGCCAGTATATTCCGAGTAATTTTGGCCAGATGTGGATAAGTGAAATCTTCTTCCAGCATCCGTGATCAATTCCGGGCACCAAGGTATCCATACATGGCATGGCAGGCTTTAATTAATTCTTTAATTATGCTTTTAGGCACTATTACTCGCCAAATGCCATTCTTTGATTTCTTTTCTAAAATGCCTTTTTCGATTCGGAATTTTCGTTCTTCCTCCCCTTCTTTATCTTCATCGAAAAAATCCATGATTTCTCGCAGATCTTCTTGTTGTCGCTGTATTCTTTCCATGCATTTGAGTGTTTTTGCTAGATCACGCGGGAGTTTCTCTGCTAGCACTCCTACGATAACGATGACCCCTTTCTTATCGGCTGCAAATCATTATCTTGTATCGATAATACCCATCTCATGAGACTTTCTGCTGTGAAATGACAAGTCTTTAGGAAGATCAATGCCTTATGATCGGTTTTTAGGTGTATTTGTGCTCCTTTCAAATACGTTTGGAATTTTAGAAGAGCCCACACAATCGCTAGTAGTTCCTTCTCTATCGTCATATAGCCGATCTCGGCCCCTTTCAGAGTTCGATTCGCAAACGTTACTACCTCACTCTCCTTAGTTCCGTTCTCTTGCGACAGGATCGCTCCCAGCGCATATCCACTTGCGTCCGTGGTAAGTGTATACGGTTTACGAGTATCTGGAAATCGCAGTATTATTTCTTTGCAGAATAATTTCTTCACTTTCTCGAACGATTTTTCCATCTCTTCAAAAATTTCCTCGATAGGTGGCGCATTATTGTAGTCATTTACCAAATAATTATTTAACTCTCGGGCATCAAGACATAGACGTACTGAATTGTCATCTTTTGTAAACGGCATCAGTGGATTTATATAAATGCTTTTTGATTTCTGTATCACCCCGACTTTAAGCATTCTCTCGATTTCTTTCTGCACCCTCTCTCGTTGCATTAATGAAACCGGATATGAGCGATGAAAATATGGTTTAGGATCTTTTAGCAGGAGTCGATGTTCGTACTTTATCATCCGTCCTGGAATTTTATCGAAGATCTCTCGTCTGCTTTTGACAATTCTTTTGAACTTCTCTCTTATTTCCGGTCTTAAACCTGTATATTCGGTCATTTTGTCGTTAAACTCCTCCTCTGTCAGGCTGATACTAATTTCTCCCTCGGTAGTGTCTTCTACTGCTACGGCGGCACACATTTCATTCGGTTTAATTTCACGGAATTCCTTCGGATTCACATGTTGCCATAATCCCTTACTCAATTTCGCAATTATTTTAGCTCCTACCGCTAGAATTCGCTCTTGAGCATCTATTGAAATTTTTAATATCACCATCCCGTCGATCCCGATCAGCACTGGTCTCACTAACTTCGGCACAACTAGCACCTGCAAAACCCCTTTCGAGCCATACGTTTCTGCATCCACCATTATTTGCTTTTTGACGCGTTCCGTCTCTCCACCAAACGCTCCGACGACCTGTGTCGATGTGACCGGGAGCATCGGGCAGCTCTTCAAAATTTCTTCATTCTGACGGAAAAACTCTTCTGAAATGCATGATACTTCGCTTCCGCTATCTATTAAACTCATTTCCGATATTCCTGTAACTTTCAGTGGTATCTCCGGGCATCTCGGATGTCCCAGTATTCTGATTGATGCTTGCTCCGCTACGCCATCTGGCTGATTTTGACCGATACTTCATTGCCGATGCACCATCTACTAATGTCAATTGCGTTTCCGACAGTCGGTAAAGTAGATCTAACGCTGGTAGCCGGTCCGGTAGAAAATGTATCGGTGATCGGTAAAATAAATCGGTTGCCTACCGTAGGTATGTAACCAACCATCGCTAGAGTAGATTTAGGGCGTGTGGAAGATAAGTAGATTGGGTCTTACGGTAAATAATATTGTGTACCCATGCATCGGTTAAACATGCCCCGTCGTTGATAACCGAACCCCCCTCTATAGCTTTTTAAAAAATTTTGTAAATTAAAAGATTTTTTAATTAAAACTGCTATTTATAACAACGGGAAGTGAAAACGCTCGTTATTTTTCATCTTCGTATAAACTGTTTTATTTTAACATTCTCGTATAACAAACTTGCTTGCATTATTCTTGTTCACCCGTAATTTTCAATGACAGTCGGTACAGTTACGGCGAGCTGATGGTGGACCGTCAATATGTGTTTTCGTATCCGATTTGTTGTAATGTACATAGCACGGCATGTACGAGCAGACCTCGCGGTCAACCTTCAGATGCATACCATAATCAGATGCATATCAGATTCAGTTTGTCATACAGAATTCCTAATTTTCCTTCCCAATGTTTCAACAGCAGCGGTTTCGGTATGTACGCGAGCTCCACTTTGGTGAAGTCCCGGGGATCCTTGCAGTAGTCGATTACGAGTATACTGTCAATAGTATTAATTATGGTATGAAATAGTGGCAAACATACTTTCACGTCGACGTTTCCTTTTCAACTAACTTTTTTCACAGCTGTTACGATTATATGTACATCTGGTGACTCTATGATGGCCATCATAGTTAAATATGAACATGTGTGTGAGATGGTGTGAGTACTTTCGAATACTAATAATAAGACAGGAAATTCAAAGTTTCTAATTTATTCATAGTAATTCACAAGTAGTATCCAAATCGGTCTGTACAAGCTTGTATACCATACATGTGTTTTTATTAAAACCGTAGCCCATTATATTATAGTGTTTTACATTTTTTACAAGTTTCTTTTTGCGATTTGAATATTCTATTCGTTTGTAGTATTGGGCAGCTATGCGATCATTTTTTACTCTGTTTGTCGTAGAATTTAAAAAAAAATTATCCAGAGTATAACCACGAGCCATAAAATCAAGAAACATAATACAGTATTTACCGTAGACTTTAGACTTGAGTGATTGAAGGGGCTGTGTGTTACACTCGTACCTTCGACAGTTTCTGCGTAGACGGTTATGGTGTTGGTTAACGAGTAGGGGCAATCCATAAGTATCGAAAAAGATTGCATGTCCATTTTTATCAACGTAAGTGGCAACCCGGTGTCGCCCAGGTAGATTATGCTCGTCTGTGTTTAGAACCAATGCTGCGGGTCTAGACCAGCGTCTCGGCATGCGATCGGCCGGAAATACTCCTTTCGTCTGTGCAGATATTCGTTGTAAAGCGTCTAATATCTGCAGGCTGTTCATGCTGTTTACACAACTGCTGGTGACGCTTAGAGTGTGATTGAGGTTGCCTCTGTTGATGATAATGATGGTTGCGCGGTGATTGCTCTGGCTGGTGTTTGCGCGTGTTACACGGGGGTGTTGGTGGTTGTTTAGCACTCGGTGAGACTACTTGTTTTTCTCTGCCACGGAAAATTACAGTTATTTCATCGTTAGCCGGTACACTTTGTCCGTGCAACAGTGATAAGTCGCTGTTGCACGATAGTGTGATATCGTTGAATATATACTCAACACTTTGTGATTTATCGAGAGTATTTTCCTCATTTGATGCTTCGTTGTTCGGCTGGCTTCGGCTGGTTTAATAGGTATTGATTTATCGATAAGTTGTAATTAAATGGGGCTAACTGCGTCGAGCTACTTAAACCGGAGCCACGAACGTATTTTTGCCGCGTTATTTAGAGCATATTTTACATCGTCTTCTTTCGAAATACCATGATGAATACAGTAAACGTTGTTGATGGACATATTTTTTAACGATGGACCCTCGTATTGTTCCAGATTGATGATTTCGCGCCCCAGAACGTCGCGTAAAAGCTCGACTGTCTGCAAGCCTCTCATGTAAATACGCAAAGCATAACGACACACTAAGCGTAGATTGGCGTAGTTTTTTTTCAACGGCGTATCACCCTCAAGCCATTCCAATGCATGATGAAAACACGTTAGTTTATTGTTGCTCACACGTACACGCTTGGGGAGCTCACCAAAGTTATATAGTGGTTCGACAAGCTAATGACCATAATGTTCTTCTTGAAGAGTCGTCACAGCTATCTCCTTTGGTAGAAAATGATTGTTTGCATCGTAGAGTGCTTGAATATCCACTATAACGTTCATTATGAGGGTTTGATGTAGATTGATACCAAGTGTGGTTGCGTAGACGAGTTTAAATATTACAGCGTCGGGTGTGGCGCCCTCTCACGCACTAAAATCTGTAATGGCCTGACGTGTGGAATCTAAATCTATTACATTATCATACTCGGCATATACCGCACGATTTGATGTAGATGTCAGAGGCACTGCAAGCCGTACCTTACACTGCCGTGTCTTACGAGATTCCAGTGACCGAAGCAACTTGCTGATAAGTCGGGTGTCAAATGAAAGACATACAGACAGTAGCCTTTGGGATAGTCGCCCCTGGTACCATCTAGGCGCTCATTCTGAAAGTATATACCTGTACGGCTAAAGAGCGTGTGATCATTATCTATCCAGTTTTCGTTACCATCAAACACCGGTTGAAGAGGCTTGCTCGGTATTTGTTGACCATCGACGTACAGAGAGAGAAAATTTATCGAATGATTATTAAAGTTAAACGGATTTAACGTTGTACTGCCGTTGAATGCTCGGTTATTCACAAACCCAAGAATTATTCGTTTAGGCAATTGGCCTAGAATAACGTTATCCAGAGTATCGCCAATGATACCGCTATGCATCGTAAAAGCTTTAACCTCAACCCTTGTTATAGGATACTTGGCGGTTGTTTTTGCAAGCATTTTGGCGTGAGCTATCAGCACGCCTGATGCAATTTTTGCTCGACGAACGAGTAATGTAGCCTCGGTAATATGTAGTTTATGTGTCACACCAGCCGTAGCAGTCTCCATAAGACAAAAATCGTCTTTTGAGCGTACAAGCTGTAACCGTACTTCCACACCGTTCCGCAGATATTTATTCTGATTAAAAACATCGCAGTATAAATGTCCAATCATATCTAAAGTCCGACCATTCTTTATGTACTTTTCACGATTATTCATCGATATTAGGGCTATTCAATGCACCTGGTAGAGTGTCAAACGTACCGGGTGTGTCAGCGTACCATAGTGCGGTCGTTAAGTGAGAAATTTTAGCAGCCGGTCCAAAATTGAGTAACGTCTCAATATGTGCTCTGTAAGGGTATGCATTGTTTAGCGGTGCCGCGAGTTTCTGGTTGAAATATACGTCCAGCTGATTGTAAACGCTATGCAGAAAGTTATTAACAGGTGCTACGTTTTTATGTGATTCAGCTGTTGGAATAACCCTAACATTTACAATAATCATTGTATGAGCTAGGTCCTGGTGTTCTTCACCGTAGCCAGGTATGACAAATTGCAGGGGCCCGTCATCCATGAGGGACGACACAGGCTTGTAGTATATCCATTGTGATGCTTCTATAGGCGTCTGCGTTGGAGGTATGATAAATAAGTCGTGCTCCGACTTCATACACTCGGAGGAGTGTGAGTATAAGAACGACATTGTTAAACACCTTCGTGTTTCTCGAAGCCCAATATACGTGTTATTTTACTACTCATTAATAATACCCCAGGGTAGCCTAGAGGTTCAGGGCATGACTATGTTCAACATTTACAATTTTTATGCCTGCCTCTCGCAGTGCCGGTAAATCATTGATATCTTCCACAATTTCCTCATGATTTTTGTACAAACCTCGAGGTATTTGGTTTGTAGTAACTTCTTTATTCTCACAAGCCACCCAACCGATTATCATATCTGGTTCTTGTAAATGCGTCATTGTACAGGGGAATTTCCGATAAGCCCACAACCCAGCGACCCTGTAACGATATTTCACGCCGCAATTGAGGTATAAAGTGTGATGTTGTATTTTCGGGAAAATACTTCAAACTGCTGTTGCTCGGTAGAACAAGAAAAAAATTATCCTCGTCATGCATTTTGGACAAAATTTCATTTATTCGAGACCGTGAACGTTTGACGCTGGTATCCACGAGTTAAATTTTGCCGGAAATCCCACCCAACTCACGAAAATTTTTTTTTTCGCACCGTGTCCTTTTGTCCGTAAAACTTTATCAATCTTGAATTCTTTATTCTTCTCCACCCGCTTCTCATGAAGGCTAGTTAATTCTTCGGGGTAAAAGAAACCATCGATAGTTTCATCTTCAAGATCACACAACACATACACATACAATCCCTGCCGATGTAAAACTTTTTTGATACGGAAAATTTCTTCACTTCAATTTTTCTCGTAACCTTTTTCGAAGGTGCCTTTAATTCTACTGATTCGAACGTAATTTCCGAGTTTGTATTTATACGTTGTAAAACGTCTCTTTTACGTCGCTTTACGGCACTACTTGTCATATTGCACATCGCTGTATCGGCATTATATACCGTTCCAGCAGCCGACTGCATTTTAATGCTCGAGTGTACAGCATGGTTGTACGCATAAACCATTTGTTGTAGTATATCGATGTAACGATGAGTATTACGATGTGTGAAGGATTACGAGCAACGCGAAATTGTATGTTTTCATCTTTGAGGAATTTTTGGAGTTGACCACCGAGGAATTTTTTTTCACGGTCGGTTTGTAGGGAAACAGGTGTACGACCATCGCTATACTCGAGAATACGTTTAAATGCCTTTGTTACCTCGTGCACAGTTTTGTCCTGCAAAGGTTCAACCCATGCGTACTTGCTGAGAACGTCAATTACCATAAGTAGGTAGGAAACGTTGTCGTTATACGAGTAGCTTCTCAATGAATGTAGTTCTACGAGATCGGCCTCCCAAACATCGTCAATATTTGTAACATTATAATACAGTCGTGGAAAGACACGGTGCACGGGTATATGAATGATATAACTATCCTGCTGAGTCAGCCAGTCATACACGGTGTCTGCTTTCTTTTTGCTACTGATTAAACGTCACGCACCAGCGTATCCAGCTGGATGCGAAGGATCATAGTAGACTTTTTGGAAAGTCATCTTTCACCACTCGTTGTACAACTTGTTCTAAATCTTCATCCATTTTTCAAACACTTTTATTACTTTTGTTTTGCGACGTTTTGAAGAAGTATTCCCAGGGTGTATATCGTCGCCGTCGTCGTAGTCGTCGCTGGAATTATCACCGACCGCATCCACATTCATGGAATACGTGTCGCTATGCTGTATTATCTGATTATCTTTTCTTGCTCGTTTAGTACCTCTAGATATGCCTAAATCCCGCAATCTACTGTTGCCTATAAATTCACGCGGAACATAAATTCACGCTTTGTTCGTAGCCTAACGATAAACTCGTGTCTGCCTGTTGCTTTAAAGTTTTTTCTACCTCGTACTGCATCGTTTATAAGGTCGATAATATTAGAATTTGGAATGAGGATACTATCTATTGTTACACATCCTTTTTTATCCCATCATATACTTTTTGATTCATCACTCGTAGGTTTGCGTAGAAACTTTAATAGCGCAGTCGCTCGGCATTTATACATATTTGGAACGCTATTAACGATGTCGGCATCGCTCGTGGCTTCTGCATTATCTACCTCAGACGATGTTTCAGGCAGTAATGGAAGCGCTGGTGAAAACGATTCATTTTTCGTACCAACGAGATATAGATAACGCTGTAACACTTGTAAGTACTCTTTCCATTTACTAGCGTCGTCTTTACCATGCTTGTTTGATTTTTAAATTTCGTATAGCTCAGTGTCTAGTCTTGAAACAGGATCACCCTAGGTCTGCACTGTTTTCTCGTTTGCTGGTGGTGCATGATTATTCCCAGAACCGACCATAGGTATTTCGTCGTAACGACCGTCTGTATCACTATTTCCATCGTTTACCTCGGACATTGGCACTAAAAACATTTTTTTCGCATGCTCCACTACAAGGATGATTAATCATTTTTATACTTAACACAGTGTTGTTTTCTCAATCACCACTACCAATGAAAAATTTACTAAATAAAGTTGTAATTATCGAAGCCAGTAAAAGTAGTAAAAAAGCACCACCCCCTTTTTTGAATTATGAAGTGTTTCTTCGCTCTCCAATTATATTTCCGCTGCTTACGAGCGACTGTACTACAACCACTACCACCACCACCACCGCGCTATTTTGTCACACATCCTGAGACAAGCTGTCGAAGTATATTTAAAAAATTTCTTAAACGGTTTTTAACACTTTGTTATGCCGGTACCGCGTGATTGGATAACTCGGTAATCGGTATAATATAAAAAAGTTAAATATTTGGGGATCGTTTTCCGATTAGGAGATGGATCTCGAGTAATTCGTGTAAAAGTGAATTTACGTAAAATGGAAGTATTGATTATAGGCAACGGTAACTTTTCGTTGTCTATTTAAAAGTCAACAAAATATTTTACAATAAATTGTGGTTTCGAGCCCGTACGAGGAACTAACCTCTCGCGTTTGAATCTACTAATAGAATGATTTCGGCAAAGCAGTTATTCTCCCCTGTAACGGTAATTTTTAATGTTATCATATCAGGGGTACAAATTGAAAATGCGGGTTTGATAACAGATGGCGTTACTAACGCTATACGCATCAGGCAGTACTGTGACTATGTTCATGTCAAAGCTACGTCTTATAGCTTTAATTTTCAGTATGTGTCAATTTGTCGCAGTGTCAAATTCATAGTTTTTTTGAGCTCTCAATATGTCGAGTTTCGTGCCAACAAAACAGCATTTGCGGGAAGTTTTAATTTACTTCTTTAATTTGAAGAAAAGTGCTGCTGAAGCACATCGATTGGTCTCCGAGGCTTATCCGAGTCATGTTCCATCGGTTTCAACGTGCGAGAGATGGTTTGTGCGGTTTAGAAGTGGTGATTTTGACGTTGAGGACAAAGAGCGGCCGGGCCAAGTGAAAAAGTTTGAGAATGCTGAATTGGAGGCAATACTCAATGAAGACTCGTGTCAAACTCAACAAGAGCTCGCAGATTCATTGGGAGTGACACAACAAGCCATTTCCCATCGTATAAAAGCCCTCGGAATGATCCAAAAGCAAGGACATTGGGTGCCGTATGAGCTGAAGCCGAGAGACGTCGAGCGCCGTTTTTTTGCATGCGAACTGCTGCTCGAACGGCAAAAACGGAAGGGTTTTTTGCATCGCATTGTCACTGGTGATGAAAAGTGGATCCATTACGATAACCCGAAGCGCAAAAAATCATATGGTTACCCCGGCCATGCATCATCATCGACGGCCAAACCAAATATTCACGGCGCCAAGCTCATGCTCTGTATTTGGTGGGACCAGCTGGGTGTGGTGTATTATGAGCTATTGAAATCGAACGAAACCATCACAGGAGCACTATACCGAACTCAATTGATGCGTTTGAGCCGCGCACTCAAAGAAAAACGGCCACAATACGAGCAAAGACACGACAAAGTAATTTTGCAACATGACAACGCTCGGCCACATGTTGCAGCGCCGGTCAAAACATACCTACAAACGCTGAAATGGGAAGTCTTACCCCACCCGCCGTATAGCCCAGATATTGCTCCTTCCGATTACCACCTTTTCCGATCGATGACACATGGCCTAGCTGACCAGCGCTTCCATTCTTACGAAGAAGCCCAAAAATGGGTCGATGACTGGATAGCAGCCAAGCCGGCCGAATTTTTTCGCGACGGTATCCGTAAATTGCCAGAAAGATGGGAAAAAGTTGTGGCTAGCGATGGACAATACTTTGAATAATTCATTTGTTACCATTTTTTCAGAATAAACGTTCAAAAATAGAAAAAAATCCCGCATTTTCAATTTGTACTCCTGATATATTTTATTTTTCGTGGGAGTTCGGGCTCGATCACAGGACTAATTAATTGAGACTTCTTAGTGGGTAACAGTAGGCCTTTATTCTAAGAAAAACAATTTCGTAAAAACGTCACTTTTGATTACGGTTACTCGAATTTTACAGAATGTACATCTAATTCCGTAATTTCCGCAGCTATTTCGACGATTTTGATTTATTTTATGTTCACCTCTCTCGGTACTCTAGTATGCTTATTATTGTTCTCGCACCGTTGCGTTATCGTACGCTCGGAGCACAGATTCTTCACACTCTTTGCTATTACGCCTCGCATTCGCTCTTTTTATAGGGTGTATGAACCCTATTCACAATTCTTTGTCACTCACCCTTCTTTCACTCATTCGCTCGTACTTATTTTTCCTATGTTTTCATACTACTTATTTTATGTTGAATTACAATTTATCCTAACTTCTATATTTCTTAATTCTATCTTTTCGGTCTCGAGAATCAGGGAATTCCCTCGATTTTAGTTATTATTATTTCGGCTTATTCGAGCACAACTTCTGGGAATTTCGGGGCTCGAGCTACAGTGACGGGTCGACGTCTCGGTATTGTCGCCGCACACCCACACGCACACCGCACTACCTGTATAGAGTGTAGAAACTCTATTTATAATTCTCTCTCTTTCTTTCTTGTCTTACTTGCACCCTGTCCTCGTTCTACTAATGTGATTTTGCGTCTTGCAAAATCTCTCGCTGGTTTAAATATCCGATTTACTTCTTTTTCGGAATCCTTTCGCTGAATACGATGCACTTATACTATATGCTTAACGCTATCCTCTTATCACTATTTCCTTAAATACTGCTCGCAGTTGATGCACTTAATTTCCTACACTTATCTCTATTCACCTTATACACTAGCTTAGTTTTTATCACTTGTTATTGTTAATTATCTAGTTATTTCTTGCCTGTCTTTTTCTTTCTCGTGGGCTTCTGGGTGTCACCCACTTGTTTTCTTTTTCTTGTGCTCACACTGACTCGACGATCTGTACTTTATGACTAACTCCTGAATTTTCACTGGTAATCTGAATTTTTTGTTATCGAATTTTCGATCCTCCACTATTGATGCTATTCTGGCAAGAGGACAGAAGAACCAAGAGAGCTTCCCCGTCCCCGCACCGGCCTTTTATAGGCTTCTCCTCGCTCCGCCTAGCCCTACGTCATCGTATCAGTTTTAATTCAAATTTCGACGCATTTCCTTATTTCAGCGGTTCACCGTTGCCGCGCTTACCGCCTTCCCCTCGCCTCCCGGCAAGGCCGTTGGGTCGCTGACCTGCTGTTTTGGTCAGCGAGGGAATTTCGGAGCAGCAACGGCTCCTGTTTTTACGTCAGGGTAATGGCCTATTGCCCGCAAGTCTCGGTACTCTTGTACCGAGCCTTTCGCACAGGTGTTTTTCTTCATATTCCGAATCTGTTTAGCCTCCTCGCTCTGCTCGAACTACCGAACGATGCGAAACCCTATGTTCGCCTTTCTGATTATCGCATACCCACCTGTACTGGTTCGCGTAACTATGTTACACCCCTTTGCCCAAATTCGAGTGTCGAAATGAATTTTGTAATAATCTTTGCTTGCGAATTCGAGCAAGCCGTAGTTCGAGCTCGTTGCGGTCATTGCTTGCAGCTCGTTGCTTACGTTTGCACATTTTTCCTACTTCAGGGAATGACTTCCCGCGAAGGAAGAACAATGGCGAAATAATGTACGATTGATTAATTCGCGGCACAACAACTTGACACAAACAACTCCTTGTAAAATGTTTAACGCGCATCCACAGATGCAATTGATTAGAGGTTTATCAGCATTACGCAATATTGATTTTTGCTGTTTTCAATGATAAATAGCGTTAAGTAGGGTTATACAACGTTCGACGAATGGAATGTAATGTGTATTTTTCTTCTTCTTTTTCTTCGCGCTGGTGCTATCCCTTATTATTACAGTTTCACAGTAGATGGATTCGTTGAACGCCCAAGTCTTTGTGTGATGCGTACACGACTCATATCCATTACCGACTGATGTGGTGTCTACTTGTGCTTCCAATTAAATACGTTGACGAGTGTTTTTCGGCATGTAAACCAGCATTCGTGGATCATCGGGAAATATCATTCTACGACATCGACAATAATCGGGCGTCGATGGTTTAAGATCCAAGAGTAAATAACAGTCTGGCTGTGCGATAGCATCGTGACATGACTCGGTTAGAAATCGTGGATTCTCGGGGTATACTTGTCTCGCTAGATGTGTAATTTGTGCTCGATCACGTGAATTTAAAAATATCACCATATCAATAAACGATCAAACGAACTTACCTGTTGTGAAGTTCGATCGTAATTATATGTAGAATCTCGTTCGAGTTGATTACAAATGTAGTATCGTCTACTTCCACGCGAGAGAGCCACGTATTCAGAGCTTATATAAAAAAAAAAAGAAAAAAGCGAAGCCCCTCAGCCTGTCGCTCCGTTCGTTTCCCATCCTACGTCATATTGTTTAAAGTACCGCTCCTAGGTCCCAATAATAAAACTATCCTTGTATCTTATTCCTTCCAAAGGGTGGGTTACGGAGAACACACTGGGTTTCTCCGGGTGGGATGTAATCATCTCGAACGAGACTCTACATATAATTACGATCGAACTTCACAACAGGTAAGTTCGTTTGTTCGTTTAATTATATTACGAGTCTCGTTCTCGAGATTACAAATGTAGATGTTCAGAAATCTTGTATCAAAAGTACAGTTTTATTATTTGCAAAACACTCAAACTGGTTAAACACAAGTAAACTATAAATTGAAGTATTGGGCTGCGAAACCTATCGCAGAACCGTAGCGGCGAAGTCTGCTCCGGTCAGTTTAATCGGCCGATTATAAAATTTCGCGAACACGTGCGACCCTTCAGACCACCCGGCCGTATTTTTAATTATGGCTATATCGATGCCTTCCGCTAGGGCGGCTGAAGTGGACGCGTTTATTGTACTATGCGCTTTAAATTTTTAATTGATACCGCTTTTTACCAGTATCGACCGAACCTATCGACTAATAATCTCCCTAGACGCAGCCTTAAGCGGTTTTCTTGATGTTATCAAGACGTTTGTACAAACGCCTCTTAACGACTTGGTCACTTCTAAATATCTTTCTAGCGTACGTGCTATGCACAGCTCTGGTTTTTCTTCCAAAAACGGTAGCAATAATAGAGGCTGACAAGCACCCGGGCGTGATGTTTTTATTAACTCCGATACCTTCATCTCAAACCCTTTGACAAATGAGTGATGTCTTTGATTTTTATAACCGCGAAGGTTTGAGCCCTGTTTGCTGTTCCCAGGGCTAAAAGCGTTACAAGCTTTTCCGATAATGTTTGCATGCTAAGTTCCTCCAAAGGATATAAGTTCTAGACGAACGAGAGAACCGAGGCTACGTCCCACGTCTCGTCGTACCTCGGCTTAATGGATCTAAGGCGAAAGATCCCCTTGAAAAAACGACTCATCACATTATCGTTTGTAACGTCTTTGACTGAAATTAGAGAGATCGCTGCCCGCGTCGAGTTTAAAGTACCGTGGGATGCGCCCGCATTGTATCGTTGCTTAAGAAACTCTAAAATCTCGTTCGCGTCGACGCCATAAGGATTCTCGTGGGTCTCATAACAGAATTGAGTCCACTGTCTCAAAGGTCCGGCATACTGTGCTCTCTGCAAGAGAGGCGAGCAACACCTCGATTACCGATTCTGATAACTTCTTCTTGCGGTAGGCTTCCCGGACAATCTCCCGGCAATCAGTCCCAACGATTTCCCGAGTGGGTGTAGAAGAGACCTACAGGGCGATATCAATAGCGATTTAGCGGGTTTGAATACAATCGGTTCTTCGACTAATAGTTCCGTAAATATGAGGAACCAGGGTTGTGACGTCCAGTTTGGCACGATTACAATCCCACAAGCCTGGTCAGATATAATTTTTCTAACGACTCTTAGTACTAAAGAGAAAGGGGGGAATGCATAAACATCGGCCGTTACCCAGTCAAGGGTGAGTGCGTCAATAGCGAACGCATCCGGGTTTCTGTGCCACGAGCAATAAAAATCGCATTTTGCATTACTCCTACTCGCAAACAGGTCAATTTCTGGACTTCCAAAACTCGCTGCTACGGTTTTAAAAGCGGAATCTGCGAACTCCCATTCCGTATCGATGTTTTCGTACCTCGCACCACTGCCAGATATCTCGCGCTGTTTCACTAAGCCCTGCATATTGCACGCCCCCCATGCGGTTAACGTAAGCGATAGCCGTCGTATTGTCGACTCGTTAGAGGATTTCGCAATTGCGCAAATCGTTTGCGAAACATTTCAAGGCCATCCAAACAGCGATCAATTATAAACGATTAATATGGAGCCCTCTTTCGGAAGTTCTCCAAAAACCATGCGTACCCTCATTTCCACAGAAGGCACTCCAGCCCGACCTAGACGCATCAGAGAAGATTTCTTTCTCCAATCTAAAACTCCGTATTGGATTAACCGATCTCGGTATATTCTCGCGCCACCATGCAACGTCGTCTTGCAGGTCCTCCGAGAGTACGAGTTTGGCCTCGTAATCTCCGCTTATCAGTAAGGCAAAAAATGTATCTCGTTCGAACTTTTTTGTATATAGCCACCTGTTGGATAATCAGCTGGCGCACGGCGATCGATATTCGCCGTGCGTCGACCTGTTGCTGTGCTCGAGCACGCAGCATTCGGTTGGGCGGATATAGCCGAGGCAGGGCTTCGCGGAGCCGAGGTTGTGCCTCGTAGGCATGCCGCGTCGAGCGAGAGGATGTCTCTCTCTCGCTTGACTTCGGTTTCGCTCACCGGCTATCTCGCTCAACTGACTTCAGCGCCCAACGACGCGTTCATATCCCGCAGCCATGTTGGATATTTTGACACTTACGCGAAAACCCGCACGGAACAGCGCACGCATTTGGAAGGCTCGGACAATTTTCACATCTCTCAACCGGATTATCTCAACCTTCGTTTGCTTACCAGGACTCAAAATCAGGTACGAGTGCATTGTTATAATTTACCATAAATTCAATGATAATGAGGAGTTGGATTCTCATCGGTACATCAACATTTTTTGGTCTCACTTTATGTGACACTTTATGTGAGGATTCAAGCGTTCGCGTTGTTATTTCAACATTTTTTGCGCAGGCTGTTGCGTTTACCCGATGCATAAGATATCGTCCAGATAAATTGTCGAGATAAAACCTTTTCCGCTCAAGAGGTTAACAACGCGTTTTAGAATCTTTGTATCAGGAGTACAAATTGAAAATGCGGGATTTTTTTCTATTTTTGAACGTTTATTCTGAAAAAATGGTAAGAAATGAATTATTCAAAGTATTGTCCATCGCTAGCCACAACTTTTTCCCATCTTTCTGGCAATTTACGGATACCGTCGCGAAAAAATTCGGCCGGCTTGGCTGCTATCCAGTCATCGACCCATTTTTGGGCTTCTTCGTAAGAATGGAAGCGCTGGTCAGCTAGGCCATGTGTCATCGATCGGAAAAGGTGGTAATCGGAAGGAGCAATATCTGGGCTATACGGCGGGTGGGGTAAGACTTCCCATTTCAGCGTTTGTAGGTATGTTTTGACCGGCGCTGCAACATGTGGCCGAGCGTTGTCATGTTGCAAAATTACTTTGTCGTGTCTTTGCTCGTATTGTGGCCGTTTTTCTTTGAGTGCGCGGCTCAAACGCATCAATTGAGTTCGGTATAGTGCTCCTGTGATGGTTTCGTTCGATTTCAATAGCTCATAATACACCACACCCAGCTGGTCCCACCAAATACAGAGCATGAGCTTGGCGCCGTGAATATTTGGTTTGGCCGTCGATGATGATGCATGGCCGGGGTAACCATATGATTTTTTGCGCTTCGGGTTATCGTAATGGATCCACTTTTCATCACCAGTGACAATGCGATGCAAAAAACCCTTCCGTTTTTGCCGTTCGAGCAGCAGTTCGCATGCAAAAAAACGGCGCTCGACGTCTCTCGGCTTCAGCTCATACGGCACCCAATGTCCTTGCTTTTGGATCATTCCGAGGGTTTTTATACGATGGGAAATGGCTTGTTGTGTCACTCCCAATGAATCTGCGAGCTCTTGTTGAGTTTGACACGAGTCTTCATTGAGTATTGCCTCCAATTCAGCATTCTCAAACTTTTTCACTTGGCCCGGCCGCTCTTTGTCCTCAACGTCAAAATCACCACTTCTAAACCGCACAAACCATCTCTCGCACGTTGAAACCGATGGAACATGACTCGGATAAGCCTCGGAGACCAATCCATGTGCTTCAGCAGCACTTTTCTTCAAATTAAAGAAGTAAATTAAAACTTCCCGCAAATGCTGTTTTGTTGGCACGAAACTCGACATATTGAGAGCTCAAAAAAACTATGAATTTGACACTGCGACAAATTGACACATACTGAAAATTAAAGCTATAAGACGTAGCTTTGACATGAACATAGTCACAGTACTGCCTGATGCGTATAGCGTTAGTAACGCCATCTGTTATCAAACCCGCATTTTCAATTTGTACCCCTGATAAATACAAAGAGAACTGTACATAAGCCAAATGAAAGGCAAACGAACTCGTACATTCGATCTTCGAATAAAAATCTCAGGTATTTACGGCTTTCTGTATGCATAGGCCCTAGGAAATACGCGTCTTGTAGGTCGATATTACACATGAAATTATTCCGTGAAACTAGTTTTGTCGCGGTTCGAATATCCTCCATTTTGAAATGCTCCGTTGAAATAAATATGTTGAGATTTTTCAGGTTGAGAACGAATCTCATCGAGCCGTTCGATTTTTGCACGAGGAAATATAGGGAGACAAACTGAGTTGCGCAGGGGAAACATGGTTGTACTGCGCTTATCGCCAGTAGTTTTTGTATTGCCAGCTTCATTTGCGGGCAATCATATGGCGGAATTGCCGACAGCTCCGTCTGACGGGGTGAACTGTCGAATTCAATTTTATATCCCTCAACGCAATCCAAGACAAAACGATCGCTTGTAATTTTTTCGCATTCTGCTACGAAATGGCGCAGACGACCCACCGATCGATTTACCTCTAAAATCTCTTCGTGCCTCCTCTGGGAGGCCCCGACGTGCGAGTCTGACTCCGGGACCGATAGCGATCGCAATCGTTGTCCCTCTGTGTCGATGGTTTCCGTGAGAATCGGACGAGTTTGCGCGTTTCTCCCTGATTGAAGCCCGCCTGGAATCCTCCCTTGTTGGCTTTGGTAGACGGGCCCTTCCAGTTTCCCGAACTAGTTCCACGCTTTGACTTCTGAGTCGTCGGCTGCACCTTGAGCTCGAGGTCCATCTTCTCGATTGATTTCGCTGACTCAATTTTTTCCCCCAAGTTGTCTCCGAATAAAAAGACGCCTGGTTTCGTCTCGTCTAAGGTCCCTGTTACGTCCTGGATTTTAACGAAGGGACGCAACGAAGGAATAATATTTTATTTTCTTCATTTTAAGACAGAATGCGCTGCCTCGGGATTGGAGCACGCCGGTGAGGGGCGAGTTTTATAAATAAAGCATTCAAGCACAGAATTTACCACAATATGCACTATATACCATATATGTATATTCAGTTATTATTGGATAAAACACATCGTAGAATTATTAGATATTAAAACGGTATTTAAACAATATATATATATATATTACAGCTCGCATTCAACATTAACATAAACTTTTAAACCACTAGAATTAAAGTCACTAAAATAGTATTTACTTTTGGTATTAAAATAGTAAATACATGGCGCAAAAAAAACACGAATAAATGTCATTGTAATAAACGGTTAAACAGAGTTTATTGGTGCACAGATATTCTGAAGCTATTAATGATAAGTACGGGGAAACAGTCAATGAATGGCGCGCGACACAACACTATATTGAAACGTTTCGCGATTTTATATCACTCTTAATTTTTGCTACGATACGCGTTTGTTCGGCGGCGGCGTAAAATCGCGTTGTTTTATAATTTTATTTCGAGCGATATCGTCCTAGATCGTATGGAGAGTGGGGCTTGCTCGAAACCAGTTCGTGCTCTGGGCTGGATAGGATGAGAAGAGTCTGTGGTTTTATGGATTCGCAATCAATCTATTAGGTTCTTATTAGTATTTTTATGTTGTTGTTTGCGAGATCTCAGTTTAGGTTTTTGTTGCGTCGCATTTGTCCGTGAAGGACATGCGGTTTGTAACCCTTTCATCATTGGTCTTCTTATTGATTGGGTAATTTCTTTCTTCTTTATGGTGCTGAAGGCACTTGCTTGTTTGATAGATATCTGATTGATTGTTAGTTTAGACATAGGTAGGAAGGACCTTCGGGGGATGATCTGGTCATTCGTACGGGTTTTAACGGTCGCCTGCGTGAGTTTTTCTTAAATCTACGTATGCGGAATTGCTTCCGGTATTTCGGGGTTCTGACTCTATAATTCGTAAAGAGATGAGATATCACCTTTACGGAGCTTAACACTCAGTTTCTCTGTTTAGAGGTTACCGCGTTTGCTAAGACGCGCTGTTCTTAAATCTACGTATGCGGAATTGCTTCCGGTGTTTCGGGTTTTGACGCTATAATTCGTAAAGTGATGAGATATCACTTGTACGGAGCTTAACACTCAATTTATCTGTTTAGGGGTTGTCGCGTTTGCTGATACGCGATTTTTCTAATACTACGTAAATGGAATGATAAATCTCCAGTTCCTTTTGGGTTTTGATGCTATTATTCGTGAAGTGATGAGATATCACTTGTACGGAGCTTAACACTCAATTTATCTGTTTAGGGGTTGTCGCGTTTGCTGATACGCGATTTTTCTAATACTACGTAAATGGAATGATAAATCTCCAGTTCCTTTTGGGTTTTGATTCTATTATTCGTAAAGGGATGAGATATCGCCTTTACGGAGCTCAATACTTAATTTGTCTATTTCGGAGTTATCGCGTATGCTAATGCGCGAGTGTCGAATATTGTGTAATTTTGATTTTGAGTATTTCTTGAATTGCTTTAGGATATCATTGGCCGAATCTAGATGGCCATTGGCGCTTCGCGTGTCTCTATTTAGATGTTGCAAGGTGTAGCCTAGTTGCTGGGCTTAGTCCTCATACGGGGCGTTCCTTGGTACCTTCGTTAGATGTACCACCGGTCCGCCTTGTTTTTAATCATCGGACGTCTAGCTGGTGTTGTGCTATTTGGGATGTTATTGTTTTGGAATGCCCGTTCGCGAGATCTGCCTTTTGAGGCTCCGCCCTGCTAATGGTCGCGCGGAGAGCTTATAAAGGGTGGTTCAATTTTAAGGGCCGATGTTGAATGTGAACCACACCTAAACGTCAAGTTTTTTTCTGCATTTCATTTGACATTTCTCAATTTCAGACTAACTCAATTTGAACCATGGAAAGATACACAATCGAGCAACGCGTTAAAGTTATTCAGGGTTATGAAAATGGGCGTTCAAATCAAAATGCATATCGTGCACTTCGTGATTTTTTCGGTCAATTTAATCGTCCAAATGTGCGTACAATCGGAAAAATCGTGCAAAAATTTGAGCAAACCGGGTCTGTCGGAGATATTAAAACACCAGTGCATGCTCGTACAGCTCGTACTACAGAAAATATTGCTGCTGTTCGCGATAGTGTGGCTGAAGAGCCGTCCACCTCAACTCGTCGTCGTGCCCAACAATTGCACCTCTCACGCTCGTCGTTGATGAACATTATGCATAAAGACTTGCATTTACACGCTTATAAGGTGCAATTGACTCAAGAACTAAAGCCTCTTGACCATTCCAAACGTCGTCAATGGTCAGAATGGTGGTAAGAAATGGCAACAGTGGATGATCAATTTTCGAAGAAAATCATCTTCAGTGATGAGGCACATTTTCACCTCAGTGGATTCGTCAATAAGCAGAATTGCCGCATTTGGGCGAATCATAATCCAAGAGTAATTGTCGAAAAACCAATGCACCCACAAAGAGTGACTGTTTGGTGCGGTTTATGGGCTGGCGGCATCATCGGGCCGTATTTTTTCCAAAATGAGGCTGGTCAGGCAGTTACTGTGAATGGTGTTCGCTATCATGAGATGATAACGAACTTTTTATGGTCCGAATTGGAAGATATGGATGTGGGCGATATGTAGTTTCAACAGGACGGTGCCACTTGCCACACAGCTAACGAAACAATGGCTCTTTTGCGCGACAAATTCAATGGCCGTGTTATCTCACGTGGTGGCGATGTCAATTGGCCGCCAAGATCATGTGATTTGACACCGTTGGACTTCTTTCTTTAGGGTTATTTGAAAGAAAAGGTGTACGTCGATAAGCCAGCAACAATTCAAGAGCTAAAGGATGAGATAATTTGGCACATTAACGGCATAGAACCTCAATTATGCCTAAGCGTCATCGAAAATTTGGACCATCGGATGGAGGTGTGCCGCCGAGGTCGCGGCGGCCATTTGGCCGATATTTTGTTCCATACATAATTGAACCATACCATATTATCATTATAAAAAGAATTGACAATAATTTCCTAAATAATTTGTGTTTTATTCAAAATCAACATCGGCTTTTAAAATTTAACCACCCTTTAGTAGGAACGCGAGTGTCGTGTGGTGAGGTGGTGTGTGTGATTTTACCTACCTATCTTTACTCATCTTTGTTATTGTTTGGGTCCCTAGCTATAGCTCGCTGTTCGCAAAAGACACCGGGTTCGCAGCTATGACCAACTATCCTTTCCTGTACCCCGGATACTGAAGCTTTTAGTCGCGCTTAATTAAGCCACCTTATTGCGCCTTTAAGAGCTTTACAATTTGGTATTTTAATAAGTGAGATTGGCCGAGGTATCCGTTCGTAGCAGGTGGTAGTTGGTGCTGGCCCTGACGTGTCCCACCCACGCAGGTATACCCTACGAGTCGATTGCGCGTCGTGCAACAAGTCGGGATGCCACTCCCTTAACCTGGAGACACACGTGCTTCTTCACTCTGCAAAAGACATGTAGCCACGGCGCTATGCGCGGGGACACGTTAATGACAGTGCCCTAACGCTGCGATTGGGGGCGGCCAAGGCGCAATGCAGGGGAGCCCTTTCCTCGCAGAGTATCCTAATTAATTCGTTTACTCAACTGACGGCCAGGACGCAATGCCAGGGAATCAGTTGAGCAAAAGAATACTGTTTACTACCATGATATTTCCCAAACGGTTAGTTCTTATCGGTATAGTTTCGTTCGGTCAAACGACGGCCAAGCGCAATGCAGGGGAATCGATTGATCAAAAGAACACTTTTTCATTACATTCTGAATTAAAAATGAATTTATGATGGCTGTCGGGCAGCACTTCGTCTTGAAGAACAGATTTTCAACAAGAGCCTCGAGGCTTGTCCGGTCGTGGTTTATATAGTTTGGTGGATAGACCCCGAGGGGGTGTTTTTGGGTATGTCACGTGATGTTTGTCGCCCTTCAATCACTAGGTGAGGGAGGTGCGGGGTGATGTATCGGTGTACCGTTATTTCTATATTTAGCCGGGCTTTGTCTTTTCTGAGTTTGAACCGCGGTTGTAGCGAGGTTGAATTTTGTTGGTCTGTGTTAAATTTCCACCCGCAGGAGGTTCAAACTTTTCCTGAGAGTTTTTCACCGTTTGATTAATGTTTTTACTAATTATTGTCATGTGGGGTCTTACTTATTGTTTGTATGTCTTTCCTTGTCTAACTTCTGGTTTGATTCGCGCTAGGGTTGCTTAATTATTGTGAATTTGGTGTTTTACAATGTGTTTTCTAGATGTTTTTCCTAGATTTTTGTGTTGTTCTTACTTTTAAGTGTTTTATCCGGGTAGGGCTTGCCCTAGTCTTGATTTGTTAATTGTTTTTTGTAAGATTTTGGTTCGTTTTATGTCTTTATTTCGTTATTAATACTTTATCCTTGAGTGGGGGTATGTGGTGAGGTTTCAGGTGGAATCCCCTAGTCGTTCACTCTTGAAAATTTGTGGAATTTCAAGAGTTCCACTAAATCTTTTGTAATTTCGCCGTATCGTGGCGTTCTCTGCGCATCGCGTCGGTGTGGTGTGGTTGGCTTAAAGGGTAAAGCTGACTATGCCTTCGTAGCACGGTAAGGCGTTTGTTGTTACGCGTTGTTCCGCCTGCTTCCTAGTGGGGCGGGGGGTACTACGCTGGGGTCCGGTCTGTAGTGTGTGGTTTTGCTGTTTTGGCCTGCCCCTCATCTTACTCGTGCGAGCTTCTTGCGAGCTGTGTTTGTTTTGATAGTAGTCTTATTTTATTTAAGTGGGACCTGTGTCGGACGCCATGCTGTTTTAGGGTGGGTACTGGCGGATGACCGTGTGTACCTAGTTTTATGTTATGGTGTCCTAGTCCAGCCGATGTTCGTCTGTTCTGTGTTTGCTTCTTTTGTTAATAGATAATCGACTTTTCGAGTGATTCTCTTTCTTTACTATTAGTTTTGATCTTTGTCTGCTGGTGTAGGCTGGATGTGTGGGTGGTATTAATAGTCAATATTTAAATAGTATTAAAATAGTAGCACGTATCAAAACAGTATATATATTAAAACGGTTAAGTTATATGAAGTTATTGTTAGATATTATTAAAATAGTAAGTGACATCGCACTTATAATTAATTTTTGCTGTTGCGAGGGCCGACCGGTGTGGTCGCCCCCCGGAGATGGACTGACTAATTAGCGCTGTGCTGAAAGCACCGTGCCTATAACAATGGAAAAAGATTGGCGGGGCGCAGCGCGTCTCATCGATGCGCTGCGTCTCGCTGGCCAGCGTGTGAACGCTGACCTAAGCAAAATGTGTGTACCCAGCAGCGATAAGCGCTACTGAGTTGCGCCAGAAATACGTGCATGGAATAAATCATGTATGAAATAAAAATTTAAAATTATACATCTATCGGCAGACCCAGGACGTAATAGTCTCTTTAATTTTTTTGTCAAGTGCTGGGACAATAGAAGATTTGCGAGACATCGTGTCAAGGCGATGTGCACATGCCAGCAGCCATCCAGCGTCGGCGAAGCATTCCAAAAGTTTGTACTCGTCGACGCCTTCGTCGCTTGGGGTCATCAGCATAGTGATACCGATACCCAATGCTGCCATGGCCGAACCGCGAATGTTTTGGGCGGTCCTCAAATATTTGTCTCGCTTGATGGTCGTATCGTAGAGAGAGGCCGCAACCTCCGCATTCAATTTGGGTGCTTCCAAATTACAGTTGCCAGAGCGACCATATTTCACCAACAAGTTGGCTTGATCGTCTTTCTTTTTCCCCTCGGCGATCCATTTTTCTCAGTTCGTTACCAAGATTGCATTTAATTGCAACGCCGGAGCCTCGGGTTTTGTGTCAATGCCCAGAATCTGCATTATCTCCTCATCGAAGGTCTGCGCCGTCTGGTTCGCAGTCCTTTTTGACGTCACTGACGTCTGACCTTCCGCCGCAGGTGTCTCCGCTGCTGATACACTTTTATCATTTTTATTGATACCTGAAATCATGTCGATACACATTTTTCGACTCAAGATAGCACATACGGCTATCCTCGAACGGACGAGGCCGCCGAGTCCTATAAAAAGATTTTTTGAGGTTATGCAATCTATGACTCAAGGTTGTGCTCTTAGAGACTACGTTTGTACGGACAAGACCGTCGAGTCTATGGCCGTTATAACCGCCAAGAATAAAGTTTGAACGATCTTGCAATTTGTATTTTTGACTCAAAGTTGTGCTCATCGAGACTACCTTCGTACGGATTACACCGCCGTGTCTTAGCCATAGTGAAAAAATTTCACGCTCGATCCATGTACAGGTTATGTTCGACTCAAGATAACTCTTAGAGTTTATCTTCGAACGGCTATGCCGCCATGTCTGCGTGTCTGCGCATATCGAGTATACGACCTTTTTGTACCTTTCTCGGATGTTTCCTGATCATTTTTGTTGGAATTGTCGCGAGCGAGAACGACCGTGTTCTGTGGAGCATCCTCGTCGCTCTTCGAGCGATTCGACTCTGTCGCAGAGTCTATAGATTCGATTAACTTCTTCAGCTTTTTCAGGATTCTTCCGTCCTTCTTCTTACTTTTACTCTTCCTTTCCTTGTGCTTATTCATCTTTTCAAACCTTTGGAATAAATACGAAACTCTAATCACGTGCGCTTCCACCGCGCACGAAAAACGTTATGGCGTAGGATGGGAAACGAGCGGAGCGACAGACTGAGGGGCTTCGCTTTTTTCCTTTTTTTATATACCAGATCTATAAATATGAAACCGGAATTTGCCCATAGATGGCCCTAGCTAACATTTCCTTGTTGACATCTCTGACAAAGATTTTCAACTCACAACAATACAAGTTTCATACAACAGCATAGTTTGTAATAGCGTTGAACATGTCGAATTTTGTGCCTGGAAACTACGATTTGCGGACAGCATTGATTTTCTGTTACCAATTGAAGAAAACTGCTGCAGAATCGCATCGAATGCTTGTCGAAGCTTACGGTGAGCATGCATTTGGTAAATCACAGTGCTTTGAGTGGTTTAAAAAATTCAAAAGTGGCGATTTTGACGTGAGAAATGAAGAACGTGGAAGAACACCGAAAAAGTTTGAAGACAGCGAATTGCAAGCATTGTTGGATGAGGATGACGCTCAAACGCAACAACACCTCGCGGATCAATTAAATGTGACACAAGAAGCCGTCTCCATACGTTTGAAAGCCATGAGAAAGATCCAGAAGATGGGAAAATGAGTTCCACATGAACTGAATGAGAGACAGCAGGAAAACCGAAAAACCACTTGCGAAATGCTGCTCGCCAGGTACAAAAGAAAGTCATTTCTCCATCGAATTGTGACTGGCGGTGAAAAGTGGATATATTTTGAGAATCCTAAGCGTAAAAGATCATGGGTAACTCCAGGCGAACCATCGACATCGACTGCAAGGTTAAATCGCTATGGACGGAAGACAATGCTCTGTGTTTGGTGGGATCAGAAGGGTGTGATCTATTATGAACTGCTAAAACCTGGCGAAACCGTTAATACTAAACGCTATCGACAACAAATGATCGATTTGAATCAAGCTTTGCGTGAAAAACGACTAGAATATCAAAAAAGGCAAGACAAAGTGATTTTGCTTCATGATAATGCACCATCGCACACAGCAAAACTGGTCAAGGAAACAATTGAGGCGTTTAGTTGGGAAATACTTTCGCATGTGGCTTACTCACCAGACTTGGCTCCGTCCGATTAGTACTTATTTGCATCGATGGGACACGCACTTGCTGAGCAGCGCTTTACTTCTTACGAAAATGTACGAAAATGGCTCGATGACTGGTTTGCCTCAAAAGAGCAACAGTTTTTTTGGCGTGGCATCCACAAATTGTCAGACAGGTGGGAAAAATGTATAGCTAGCGATGGACAATACTTCGAATAAAATATTTTTTATCATTTTCATACAATAAACGTGTATTTTCTATACAAAAATTCCGGTTTCATATTTATAGACCTGGTAAGCTCTGAATACGTGGCTCAATCGCGTGGAAGTAGACGGTACTACATTTGTAATCTCAAGAACGAGACTCGTAATATAATTGGCGTTTAATGATATATCACGTTGTCCATGTCCCTGATGGAAAATATTTTGTGTGATAAAAATCACGCTAATATTTTTATGATAGCTACCTTTTGTGAATAGGTCGACAATTGTATTATTTGAGGATTCGCGCATTAAATCATCCATGGCAACCAATTTTTTCAAGTTTTTATCGTTTGAATAATCCTCGTGTTGCGATAGACCCTCGTTAAATTCAATTTTTGGGATTTGGATTTTTTATTACTTCTGGTCTTAGTAATTAACGATGACGATGGTTGTTGTTCACATGTGTTATTCAGAGCAGCGATATCAGAATCGAGAGTATCTCCATAATAAAATATATTTCGGTCAAATTCAACGTTACTCATTGAATGGAGAAACATTAGAAATTTTCTCACGAAAACTGTTTTCCCACATCCGGTGGGGCCACAAATCAGCGACGTCCACGGGTGTTTCCAGCATACATCCATTATTTTTACTTATAAAGCATGACAAATCCACGATACTATTATGATACTATTATTATACAGGGTGCGCCATCTCAATCTGGTCGATGGAAGTATTGAATAACTCAGAGAATTTTCAACAGATTTCACAAAGTCGTATTTTTTTATTAAATTTGATTCATTACAATTTATTTTGATTAGTTTCCAAAAACCACATCGATCAAATGTCCGCCTTTATTACTGAGACAAAAATGAGCTCTTTTTTCGGCATTTTCCATTGTATTTGCCAGCGTCTCGGGCGATATCGCTGCGATTTCGGCTCGAATGTTGTTTTTTAGCTCCTCTATGGTCTTCGGCTTGTTGGCATAGACTTTACTTTTCAAAAATCCCCACAAGAAGAAGTCCGGTGCAGTCAAATCCGGCGATCTTGGTGGCCAGTCAATATTACCTTTCTTTGATATCACACGTCCTGGGAACTTCCGACGCAAATAGTCCATTGTTGAGCGCGCAGTGTGACATGTCGCACCATCTTGTTGGAACCAAAATTCCTTAAGACCTTTTTCACGTATTTGTGGTAAAACAAAGTGTGCCAACATCCACCGATATCGATCCCCATTGACAGTTTCACCAGCTCTGAAGAAAAATGGTCCAATGGTGGTTTTTGAGCAAGCACCGGCCCAAACTGTCACTTTCTCATCGTGCAATGGAGTTTCGTGCATAATATGAGGATTATCAGTGCCCCACATGCGACAGTTTTGTTTGTTGACAGCGCCAGAGAGGGTGAAATGAGCCTCGTCGGTCATCAGAATTCGCTCCCAAAAATCCGGCTCAGCTTCCTTCATTCGACTAACGTTATTAGCGTAAGCCAAGCGCGTTTTTCGGCGTATAGCGATACATGGTTGAAATTGTACTGAAATAACCTATACGAAACGTGTTGTACGACGCTGGTCGGTTAAAATCTGTCAGAGTTATTCAATACTTCCATCGACCAGATTGAGATGGCGCACCCTGTACTACTATGATAATGACGACGACGGTGAATATCGTAGAACAACGAGATGCAAAATCGCACACACCAGGTGCACAATAAGCGTATTACCCAGCCGGGCGGCGGCGGCAGCGCGTACCCATACGTCGTTATTAGCTTATTAGACGTGTGCGCGGGCGCAGTTCAGCTGATACAGATACACGCTCGCCTGTTCATAAACTTATGAGCGATCGTGTGTCGCCGCGGCGCATGCGCACAATTTAGCTTTTAAAGCGCATGTGTATTCAGAAGATTGTGTTTTTTTTTGTTTTTCACTATTTGACGTCCATTTTAAATAAATTTTGCAAACCAACTATTAATGATGATGCTGAGTAAAAAACACATTTAAATAGCATACATGTTTTTATTGTAGAGAGTATTATACATAAAAATATTAATAATGTTAATTTATACTGAGACGAGACATGGGGGTTATCGACGACGAGCCACGACAGTGTGTATTTAAAAAAAGTAACGCAATAGCTATCTTAACATCTACAACTAGTAAAATTAATTATTATCATCATAATCATGTGTTATCGTGTGAATTATGAAAAATTAATTCTTGAGTAACCTCCGGCTATCGTTCTCCGATCATTCTTCAAACGGTTTTGAAGCTACCAGAGAAATGTCTGTCATTATTTTTTTCACCTCCTGTGTTATAAACGGAACACAAAATACCTTCAACTCCAGGAACAATATATCTATATGTTCAAGGAATGAGGGATCAACTCGATGGCGTACAGCCTCACACAGATTAGAGCTATTCTGTGTTAAAAGAGTTTTAATTAGCACTTGGTCCACATTCTCGGCTAGCTGTTTAGCGGGAATATGTAGAAGTAATTCAGCACATAGAACATCGATACAGTTTTTCACATAAACGACGTAGCGCTGGAGCCGCCTGAAGAGCTCATCAACACACGACGTTACGATGCATGATCCGTCAATAGCGACGATAACTGTATTTCGTAGCTTGTCACGGGCTGGACTGCCACCCGATCCTCTCTACAAATATTTTTATAGACAGGTGTGAATCGTCTCATATGTTGGAATGGTGGGGGAAACCGTTTACCCCACCAACGTAACCTTAGTAGAGCATATAGAAAAGTTATACTTCTGTATACTATAAATTATTGTAGTATAAAAATTGTTTATTTCATTACAAATAGATATTTCATGGCGTAAAATTAAAAACATTATAGCAGCCCTTGGCCTGATGTAGTTAAGTTTCAGTGATGGTCGAAAGAATTTTGCGTTTTAATAGTCTGCAGTAGATGGAAAACACTTGAACGTTATACGTATGAGAATAAATACCGAATTTTCGTATGCATTAACAGTATGGACTTGTACAAAAACGGCAGAAAACATTGAATTCAATTTCTTCTAGGTTCCTTCTTTAAACTTGAGGTATGATTGACATTAAAACCGAGAAAAAGTAAATTCGAACTGAATTTAGACTGTTCAACCGTTTTTCTCCTAAGTACTCACTCTGAATTTTAGTTGACTCTATAGGGTGGGATTCCTTCGCGATGGAAGCTTGTTTAGCTCGCCAGTTTTAATCGCGATTCGTCGAACGCTCGACACTGCGGCTGTACGCAGTGGAAGCTGTTCTTCCCCAGGTCTACGTTTAGGGAGCGCCGATTCTCGCTCTCCGAATAACTGTTACTAATTGACTGTTACTCACTATTACTCCCTTTTTCGAGCATTTTCCTGTCCTTGTATAGGCCCTGGATGATCTTACTTTCTATGCAGGGGATTCTTAGAATTACAGTAGCGCTCGGACTTCGGGGGCTCATCGCGATGACCAATTTTTCTTCTAGCCATGTTGTCGTTCGATTCTCGTCCCGAGTCGCTTGGGGTGAGATGGCACAGCCCAGGTAAAATGAAGCTACTTCGAAAAAGGCTCAGACTTTTAAGTAGATCCACCGAGCCTCTGGTGATTCATGCTGTAATTCTCATGTGCACCCGGTCTCGTTCAATTTCCATTCCGAACTGCAGTACCACGTGTCGCGAGGAATCATTCCCTGCCCCGAAGATACGCGTCGCGATGAACCATTCCTCGTTTCGACGACACGCTGCAGCGAGGAACCATTCCTTGCTTTGACGACACGCTGTCGCGAGGAACCATTCCTTGCTTCGATGACACGCTGCCCCGAGGAAATATTCCCTGCTTCGACGACACGCTGTCGCGAGAAACCTTTCCCTGTTTCGATGACACGCTGTCGCGAGGAAGCATTCTCTGTTTCGACGACACGTTGTCGCGATAGACAGTGAGGAATAAAGACGATTCGGATGCCGGTATTGCCAATATACTTCTTTTTAGTATTATCATCCTGTCTTTCTGTTCCTTTTTTCGTTATAACTACGACTTGTTATTTTAATTAAGGTTTATATTCATTTAAACGCTTATTAGTTCATCTTTAAAAAGGCCTTATTGACTGAACATTTCCTGACAGTTTTGCTCAAGTGTTTTCAATTGGATATCGCTGGTAACAAATTGAGATATCGGTGTGATAAGTTCTTACTCGTTTGTTAAAGCCGTTTTATGAACAATAACTCTTCAGTAGTATGTGTACACCTTTGCTCCATCCCACTCCTATCCCCACTCCTTCCCCCGCCACGCGGCTACCCCCACCACCCCACTTTTCCACCGCCGCGCTACCCACTCTGCTTGACCAGCGTGGGTAACGTGGAGATGGTAAAGTGAGGTGGTGTGGGTACCTTGGTGAACAAGGAAGAGTAGAGATAAGAGCAGGATGGAGCAAAGGTGTACACTGTTACGTCAAAATCGCGGCCTAGCTTACGAACCCACGAATTTAACATAGATTTCACGTTTCGGTGTATCTTTTCCGTGCTCTGGTCAAGGAGAATAAATTCTCCCTTTACCACACCCGACGAGAAAATACCGAAGACGCAAGCCCGTTTTTGAGTCTAACCTCGCGGAAAATTACTCGGGATAGGGCTGGAGTGCGTTTTGTTCTTGGTTGGGGATAATCACTTCACGAATAATGGGGAGGGAGTTAAATGACAATTTCACGCGGAGCAAGATTTCACTTTAATTGGTAATTGAAAATTATACTTACGGTTGTTTGTTGCTGTGGTTCTTACTGTTGAACGTTATATGGACGTAGATGAGTGTAGTCAGACAGACTAAAAATCGAACGCAGGCGTTGGTGCGTATTAATAATTATTTATTGAAATAAAACTACATGAGTAGTTTAATGTTGCACGTTCAATATCCCCGATTTTACAAGGGTTAATAATTATAAGTACTGTACTCTTACTCTGTACTACTTGAAACTATACTTTGTGAAAATTAAGCCGTGGTGAAAAATTATCGTGCTGGACTGCTTTATTTCCCGGCAAACAGTACTACTTGTTGCCTTGGAAAAATTCTAATTCACTGCCGGCGACTTATTGACTGCCACGCTAGTGATTAGTCCTCTACTTGACCCCCCGTGAAACTGTGTCGAAGTTGACTCCCCGTGAAACTGTGTCGAAGTTGACTCCCCGTGAAACTGTGTCGACGGCCGATTTTCGCGGCCTTTTATAGGGCTCCTGAGCGTCGAAAATTCTTGTCGTCAAGCGCGTAAAAGAAGAGAAGGGATAAAACCCTATCCTGATTATAAGAATTTCCCCGTGGTCCGTCTCGACCATACACGTATTCATTCCCCTTACTCCGCAGAGTAGCTTCTCGACATGCAGAGCCATAGATCTATGCAAGTGCATCGGTATGGCGCGCTCTGATTTGTCCGCGCGATGTGCTACACAGAGGACCACGCGATTAGGTGAGGGAACGCGTTCGAAGCGTTTTTCCCCTGAAAATGAGGCGATTTTTACCACCCCGCTTCTTGGCCTACTTTCAATAGAATTTCCTAGTTTAGGTAATATCCTTATGCTCGCTTCTCTGTAGATGTGTCTATGGTAATGGCTTAGTTTTTCAGCATTTTTACGGAACTTAAATAAATCCTTCATACGAAACCACTAATAATAATTTTGTTACAACTTCTGTAGTTAACTTTGGCGTATGCAGCCTGATTTCTACGTTAATCTCTTATTAGTATAAATGGTTTCGTTGAGTTATGGCTTATTCCAAACATCATTGGTTATTCGTTAAATTAGTGGTTACTCTAGTTATAACTAATGAGTTTTCTTAAATAATTTGTTAGTTAGACGTTAGATTTCTTATAGTTAATAAGTTTTCTTAAATGATTTGCTAGTTAGACGATTATTCTCGTACTGTGGGAACGAGAGCGAGAGAGAGAGAGATAGAGATTTTACTTGAGAACGACTCGTCTAACTTGGTTACTCGTACATTTTGTTCGTACGCAAGTCGGCTAGATCGCCGTTCAGCCCTAGCGATAAGGCGTTCGTCGTGGCGCAGAGAGTCGCCCCAGCCTCGCTTTCCTGCAGAGGAAGCTCTATTGAAACGCGTTACCATTTTCTCTCTTTCTCGATTCGTTTTACTTTTAGTATTTAGCTGTAAAACAATCTTAACATTTCATTTTATCCTGTCTATATATGTGTAATGTATTCCATATAAATAACTTGATGGTAAAATGAGTATGTCTATGCATGGAAACGAGAGAGAGAGAGAGAGTTCTTCTCTTGAGAACGACTCGCCTAACTTGGTTACTCGTACATTTCGTTCGTAGCCAAGTCGGCTAGATCGCCGTTCAGCCCTAGCGATAAGGCGTTCGTAGTGGCACAGAGAGTCGCCTAGCCTCGCTTTCCTGCAGCAGAAGCTTCATTGCAACTCAATTTTAGTCTCATCTCTTTCTCGTTTTTCTGTCTATTTTTCGCTATTTTACCATAAATTAATCCTAATATTTCCTTTATCCTTTCTATATAGGCATAACATGTTCTATATATTTATGATGGTGTTTTTACTATAAATTCCAATATTTTACGAGAGACTTGTTAATATATAGGCATAACATGTTTTATATATTTATGATGGTATTTTTACTATAAATTCCAATATTTTACGAGAGACATATTAATGTAATCCCAAGAGAAAAGGGGAATTAATCCTGATGTACTGATCTTTCTTCTATTACCCGACTATACTTGGTAAGCTCATTAATTCGATGTGGGTTGTACTCGTTTTCGAGTGACAGCCATGGGTAGTTTCCATATGGAAGCATAATTGTTCTTTTTGCTGCTGATATTTTATCTACAGTATTCGTGTGAACATTTTAATAGTCATAACTTTTTCGTTTAAATCAACAGTTCCTCTGCTTTTGTTAATTGTTTCGCTTAGTTAATAATTGTTCGTGATTTCATCATCTTTGTAAAGAGAGAGAGAGAGAGAGAAGACTTCAGGCAGGAGCGAGAAGAAAGGGTGCGGTCGCTTGGTCACGTGATAGCGTTCCCTCCAACCGCTCCCCTATGACCAACAACGCCCCGACGGCGACTAGCCGAACCCCTGGTCTAGGATTGAGGGTAAGACCGCGCTGAATCATAGATCCATAAATGGCAGTCGATAACCGGGTCTACGCAGTAGATCCCATGGTTTGAAAGTTTGCCTTCTGACCGGGAGCGCCGAAAAATTCCATCTTTACAAGATTAATTCTTCCCGGGAGACGGTCGGTAGGGCCGCATCTTCACCCTGTTCCGATCTCTGTAGCTAAAATCGCTCTCCTCTCCTCTTAAGAAGTTCGAGAATAAAAGGAAAATGTGAGAGGTTACTTTTACTGTAGCGAAACTTAAAACAGAAGAACTTTAACGTAATCGAAATAAAAAAAATAAATGCGACGTTACGTCAGGACGTAACAACACATACTTGGAATAACATTTTTAACTCACCCTTGTGTTGGCGGCATCTACGACGACTCTCCAGGGTGACGGGCACACGAACATATGCACACACAAGCATTCTCTCTCTCTCTCTCTCTCTCTCTCTCTCTCTCTCTCTCTCTCTCTCTCTCACTCACTCACTCACTCACTCACTCACTCACCCTCACATCAAAAACCATAGCTACGCGCCAGGGTAATAGGGATGACCCGCACCCTTCGAGCGTAGGCACCGTCAGGGGTACGTATGCGTATCCCGATCAACGTATCATTACCGCGCGTTCCATCGATCCAATCTAGACAGCCGTCCTCGTCAATTAAATGATCGAGGCGGAATATCGTACACTTCACGAGCAACGCCGGTAACACACTAATCGGCGGCTCGGGGTGGAATAGTTGCTGCCAATCGACGTATATCGATTCATCGATATCGACAAGCAGCACCTCGCAGCACCCGTCATCATCTATGTCGATGATCTCACCGCGCATAGCTCTTTGATGCCGCACAACGACACATGAGGGTCCCGCACACAAGACCTCAAATTGAAATACACTCCTCTCGGCAAGTCCATCAATATATAATTTCTCGAAATCGTCCTCTAGTTTTTGCCACGCAACACACATTAATCCCGTAGGAATAGCGCGTTATCTCCCGCACCGCAAACCACCCGACACACAAAAGTCACGGTTAGAGCGAAGTTGTCGTACCGCGGATATATTTCTTTTCTCGATTTAAACTTTCGTCGTGCACTGCTAAAGGCAGACTAAATGCTCCGAATGATGCTGGCGGTGATCACAGCGTTTAAAGATAACAAACGCCCCTCTGAATCATAACTAGGGGTGCAGCGCTTTGAATGCAATGTCAGCGGTTTTGCACGTGCGTACCGCTTTGTGCTGTACTTCTCGTGAAGCAATTGCTCTGCAGTAAAAGACGCAGAATATGATACCGTACCGCGAGAGACTTCGATTATAATTTATATATAATTATAAAATAAGAGACACACTAAGCCGATGTATTTGTTTTTAATTAATCAATATTTTATTTAAATCATTTTACAGATATTTACCGTCGTATGCAACATCCCTGCAAACACGGTAATCTTCGCTCGGAGACTCCTCTGCCGTTAAATTAATTTTTATCACTGTCTGATCGTCGAGAGGCAAAAGCATTGTAATATTCACGCACTAATCTGTCGTTTTTCGTTACATTATCGCTAAAGAGATTATTAAATCGCGACATGGTGAAGCCGCACGACATAAGGTGTAGGAATACGATGCAAAATTGTCCACACACATCCGACGTATTACTCTGTAGCTGCTTGAGGCCGTACCGATAGAACTTGCAGTTTCTTCGTAGTCGGGCGAGATGTTGCGGTATAACCGGTGGTAGCCCGTAGCTATCAAAGTACATTCCTTTTCCATGATGGTTAACGTACATGGCGATCCAATGCTCTTCAGGTCCGTCGTGGTTATCCGTGTTAACTACGAGTCCGGCTGGTAACGACCATACACGAGGAATTCTGTCAGCCGGGTATACGCCAACGGTTGAAAGTGTTAGATACTGCAGACTCTCGTAGATTTGTCTAGTGTTCATGCTGAACACATAGTCAATGATTAAATAATGACCGATACGCTTTGAAAGACTTATATATATGCAAAATTTATTTCACAGCGTCGTCGATCGTGTCACGACCAGATGATGAAGATTTCTACTCTTTTTTGTTCTCTTCCTCTTCGTCTGCTGACCAAACATCCATGTATGATTCTCCTTTAAATGGATGCTCGCGAAGCCAATTTTTTATTTGGAAAGCCTGGCGCATTGCACAATGCGAAGACGCTGTATCGTTTATCATAGCGTGTCTGAAGCATTTTCGCAAAGATTTCGGCATAAATGTGTACGATGGAACGCCCTCCTCATCCTCCAGGTTGGAAATTTCACGACTCGTGATATCACAAAGAAGTATAGCCTTCTCGTGACCGCGCGTATAGATGCGTCTTGATTTTCGCGAAATTTCACGCAAGGTAGCGTATACCTGTTTACAGCTCACATCGTCCTCGTACCACTCCATACCGTGAAAATATTTCGAGAGAAAATTATTCTGGCTTCTCGATTGCTGTGGTAATTCGGCAAAGTGACACGGCGGTGCAACGATTCAATGAGCAGAGTACGGTCTATCCACTGCTACCACGGCAATTTCTTTCGGAATAAATTCCGAGTCTTTACCACGCATTCCCTGTATATCCACGACGATATCCATTTTCACGTCTAATCCGTACAGATGACCAAGTTCGACTGATTAGTTACTCGCGGACACGCTTCTACGTGTCTTAACACGAAATAATTTTATGCCGACATCAGCACATTTTTCGCTTATCCGGTAAAATCCACCATTACCTGCCGAGAGGAATCAATTTCAAGGACATTATCATATTCCGCGTAGACTACACAATTCATCGTTGAAGCAAGCGCATCCTCAAATCGTACCTCTATTCTCACACTACCGTGCTTCATTAAATTCCAATGTGTATTGCTGTTCGCCGAAAGATCGGGTATCAAATCAAAAGCAAACAGACAGTATCCATCGCGATAATTATCGCGATCGATCGAATTACCATCGTTCAAGAAATGTATTCCAGTTCCCGAAAACAACGTTTGAAAAGCATCCACATATAGATGATTTTCCGTGAAATCAGGTTGTAACGGTTTCGAAGGTATTTGAGCACCATCTACATACAACGAGAGATAATTTATCTTGTAATTTTGGAAATTGAACGGATTCATACTGAAGTCACCGTTAAACGCTTTGTTATCGACAAAACCGATAATTATACGCTTCGGCAACTGACCTAACACGATATTATCGATAGTCTCTCCATGAACACCCGAGTGTATTGAAACGGCTTTTACCTCGACTCTCGTAAGAGGATATTTAGCCGTAGATTTTGCCAGAGTTCTAGCATGTGAGAGCAGCACACCAGGAGCTATTTTGGTTCTACGAACGAGAAGCGATGCCTCGAGAATCTTTAAGCCGCATTGACCATTCTTTGTATCCCCCACAAGACAAAATGAATCTCTAGACCGAACCAGCCGTAGGCGCATCTCGACACCGTTTAATAGGAACCGCTCCTGATTGAATATATCGCAATGCAGATGACCGAGCAAGTCTACAGTTTTTTCGACATTTAAAAATTGTTTTCTTTTCACAAGTCCCGTATTTTCCGATGTTATATCATCCATTTTTCCAGGTGTATCGTCGTACCAGAGAACGCTCGTGAGATGCGAATTTTTTGCTGCTGGACCGTAATTCAAAAGTGTTTCTATGTACGCTCGATAAGCGTAGGCGTTATTTGGAGGTGAAACTAATTTTTGATTCAGGTATACATCCACCTGATTAAACATAGAATGCAAGAGATTGTTTACAGGGCCGGCACTTACTTTCGACGATGTGCCCACGGCAATTTCCGCAATGGTAGGAGATGTTATTTTCACTCTCAGACTAAGCATAGTATGCGCGAGATCGATATACTCATCACCCTGTCCGGGAATAACAAATTCAATCGGTGAATCATCTGTTAGCGAAGATATTGGTTTGTAATACACCCAATTGGAGCCTTCGATAGTAGTTTGCGTCGGTGGGAGTGAAAATAATTCAAGTTCCGATTTAAGACACTCGCACGAGTGCGCATGTAGAAAAGCCATCTTGTTTCAGCTATCCAAAAATATCTGCAACTGTTCGTTGACGAGTCTTCTTCTTATTATTGTTCTTATTATTCTTCTTCTTCTTTATTGTTTTTCTCTTTATTACACTTTTATTTTTACGAGAGATACATCGTGGTTTACGTTCGTTCGATGAATGAGGAGTACGTGAAATTTTGCGCTTTTTATAACCAGACCCCCGCATGAGAGTGTCAATTTTTTCAGAGGCTTTGCGTTTGAGATTACTGCCTAATTCTCGCGCTCTCTCGCGAATAGCATCTTTCACAGCTATATTTCTATCGAGGATATCACCGGCTACGTTTACACCAGCGCGCAACGCCTCTTTTCCAACTGCTTTAGCGCCCTTCTTTAAAAGTGGTAACACTCGACGAAACAGGCCCCCGAGAAAGCTACCGATACCGTGTCCTCGCTGATTAGGTGTTCCGATATAAACATGGCTAATACCACCGTACCCGCGACGACCCCATCCGTGCCGCACACTGTCAATATCATCTATAGTGGTGTAATCAATCGTGGGACCTTTTGAAATGTAGTGTCACAGTCAACGTTCCCTGCTCGAATGGTATAGGATCCCCAAATTCGTCTCTTATATCGATCTCGATAGTGTGTAAATTATTGCGCAAGAGAGGTATATATTGTGGCGTTGAAAACGATTTAATTTTTATCGAACCATACGGACAGTCATCAGTATCAATGGGAACAACTCGTAAGAGGGGTGTTTGTACATCGCCTGTAATATAGCTCTCGCAGATATCTGTGTATAAAAACATGCTGCCCGGTATAGCACCGGTGAGAGATGCAGGCCTCGACCCTGTGTATTCGCAATGCGGTTCTATCATTACGGGGCTACAAGCCTCTTCTGAGAATCCTAGTAGCCTTGCGATAGTGGGCAATACGCGAAAGTCGTGGTAGCGTAGATCGTCGCATACGCGTGCCACTTCGACCTGCCCGCTCGGAAGCGATTTAAAGCGCAAATGATCGGCCACGTGAGGTAGCTGATTTATACTCTCCAAAAGAGCGTCTATAGAGCGATATACACCAGGTGCTACTTGGTCTCTATCAGCGCTCCTCCGTGTTAAAAGATTTAAACCCGATAAATCATAATCACCATCCTCAAAAGTTACGAGATTTTCTACAGTAGGAACATGTAAAAGAGTCATCGGATAAGCAATTTCCACAAGAGAAACAGCCCATTCTCCGTGCAGGCGTATCTGACGCGGTAGTTTTGTAATAAATTTCGTCGCCGTATTATCCGGAAAATACTGCATACTACTGTTGCTCGGTAGTACGACAAAGAAAGAGCTATCCTTGGAATTCATATTTATCACGGACGATGATCCCGAGCGTTCTTCTTCTTCTTCTTCTTTGTCCTCTTCTTCTCTTTTGTCTTCTCAGATGACGGAGGCACTCGTACTCGTGATAATTCTGCTTCGTAGAAAATACCGTCGATAGTCTCGTTATTCAGATCGTGTAAAATATACACGAATGGCTCTCGATTCAACGATATTCGTTGAATCTTGAATAATTCGTTACTCCAACCACGCTCATATCCTTTCACGAAAGCTGCTTTAGCTGTACTGATACGTACCAAGTCACCGACGCTGTATTTAGGCTTTTTAATTTTTTTCGCGTTACGCTCGTAACGCCGTGCTAAATTGTCTCGGGCTATAGAGGCATTTTCGAGGGTTACTTCGCTCGGAGGAATACCCGTTCCGCTGTGTCTAGTGTGATTATAAGCATATAAAAAATTTTGTAAAACATCGATGTAACGCTTATTTCGCGTGTATGTAAAGTAGCGCCACATTCGCTCTTTTATTGTTCGATTAAAGCGTTCGGCAATCGAGGCTTTTATATGAGGGTTACGAGCAGCGCGAAAATCGATATTCTTTTTCTTGAGAATTTGCTGAAACGGTGCACCGATAAATTCTTTGCCTCGATCAGTTTGCAATTGTTGCGGGCGACGATTGTTACTGCGCGCGAGTATGCGTGTGAGACTGCGGGCCACGTTTGCGCTCGTTTTGTCACGCAAAGCCTCGACCCACGCGTATTTGCTCAACACATCAATAACAACTAGCAGATACGCGTACCCATCGTTGTGCGTGGCTTGTAACGGTATTTTCACGTTAGCATTAAATTTTGTTCTTCTGAGGGGAAGAATTCGGGCTCGAACACTAAGATAATTAATTGTAGACTTCTATTGGAGGTATAAGTAAGGTTTATTTAATAAGTTTCATAGAATTTTTGTGTTGTGAGGCTTTTTGGCGCCTTTAACCGTACAATTTCTCAGTGATGTTTAATTGCTCGGATGGTTCCACGCTCTTCTTTACCCGTGAGGTTATCTGATTCTCGACTTCGGCGCTGAGCGGTGGATATCGCAACTAGGCGGTATCGAGCTCAGCCGTCTTGATCCTTTTCCCGCCTGGCTGCTGACGTGCTGTCTGCTGGGCTTGCGTCGTTGTTGCTGGCGCGTCGGTCAGCCGGTATGGACGCCGGGTCTGTGTCCGCGTACGCGTCGTTTTAATTAAAAATCAGAAAACGTTGTTTTTCTGCGTTGTTCCGTGTTCGGCTGTTTGTTTGTTGTGTTCGTGCCGGTTCCGTGTGTTCCGAGCGTGCTTCTCCGTGATAATCGTGGTCCTGGTTCGTGAGTGATCTTTTCTAGGTGTGGAATAATGACAGCTACTGGATTATGATTCCCCAGTGATTATTCATTTTTCATTATTTATTCGATGGATTCCTCCAGAAATCTTTGGCCTTGGACCTGGATGTTCCGGTTCCTCTTCGCTCTTGGTGAGTTGATCTTTTAATTTATCTTTCTCTTCTCTTTTATGCCTGATGGGTAGTGTCGTTTTCATGCGACGCGCTTTACAGAATTCTTGAAATTGTTTCACTCCTAATTGTTTTTCTAATTATCCTAAAATTCTAAATCTAGTTTCTATTGGTCGGGCTGGCTAATGCCCTCCTAATTCTATTGATTAAATATTTTTCCTAGCTTCCTTTCAACTTTTGACTCCAAAGCCCAGTTGCCTTTTTGATGCGGTAACTGATTTACCGAGAGTCTCAGGTTCACTGTATCAAGTCTCTGTGTTATAATTGTTCTAAATATTATTTGTTTTTCTCCTTTCTTTTTCTGTATTATTCTACTTTCTACTTTATCAAAGTCCCTGATTCGGAGACCTCTAAGTGCCACAACTAAGTCTTTTAAATGTATCGATACGCTTCGTTAACAATTCTTCTTATAACTATCTGTACTTACTTCTAATTATTCTACCCAAACCGTCTTAGCCGAGTTTCTTAATTCTCTTACAATAAACCCTAATTATTTATTTTAATGCCACCAATTTCCTCTTCTTAATTTGGCTTTTTAGGATATTTCCTGTTTTATTCACCCGGTCCGATACTGTCCGCTCTTAATCTTGATAAGATCCTTTTCACTCACTTGTGTTGTGTTTTTCTATTTATTAATGTTCTTAATAAATTCGTTGACTAACCCACAACCTTGTCTTTTAACTTCTCTGAATTAATCTGAATCTTTTGGATTTATAAAAAAACTTGGATACCGGTGCACAAGCGAGTTCTGGCTTGGTTGGTTGTTTGTACTGATAAGAGAGAGCTTCTCGGTTTGAAGCTGCCTTTTATATCTTTCTCTTCTTTCCCACTCTCATATTTTAATTCTTCTTGTCTATTGTCTCATATAATTTCTTTTGTTTCAGCTCGCCCCGCCATCCTGCCCCTACATCCCCTCACTGCCAGAGCGAGGCCAGCCGGTCGCTGACCCGCTATTTTTCGGCAGCGAAGGAATGTGGCAGGCTTCAGCTTGTTCGTGGTCTCGCCTAGACTACTGCCAATTTAATCTTTCTTACGTGTCGTCCAAATGATCTATGAATATTTATTTATGATGAAATTATTTATGAATAAATGATTATTTTTGTAGAAGTTTGTGTTTTTTAATTTTATTTTGTTTCCTTTTTGATCCCTTTTCAGATGTTCTCTATGTTTTTATTTATTGGTATTTCTGTTTTATTTATCCTTATCCTATTCTGTTTGTCTTTGATGTCTTGGAGGATTGTGACTACGTCACAGGCTATCGAGCGAAGATCAGCTAAATCAGCCTCCCATACATCGTCTATATTATTCACACTGTACGTACGACGGGGAAATCGTCGTCGTACGAGGCGATGTATGTTATATGAATCCTGTGTCTCGAGCCATGGTAAAACATTTTTTCGCGCTACTCTACGATCCACCTGGGCCAAATTTTTTGCTCGAGAATAGGAAGCAGGATGAGCGGTGTCATAATATATTTTTTGAAGAATTTTCATAATTTTAGCGATGACCAGTTAAATTGATTCTTTTTCTTTTTCTTTTCTAACTGTGTGGGTGGTCGATATTCTACTTGTGCAAAGTTTTGCAATTGTTCGTCCTCTTCTTCATTCCCCTCCTTCCCCTCGATGATGTCGTTTTCAGCCGTGAGCATTAAATCTCTGTTTGAGTGTGCGGTCTCGGCCTCGTCGTCGTTGTTGTTGTTGTTGCTACCGTTGCTGCTGCTGCTGCTACTATCGTTTTCGCGCGGTAAAATAAGACGCCGCTGTGGTGTCGAGGATGATGTAGGTGTAGGCTCGTGTAGTGACGCGGGATTACCGATAAATTCACGCGGCATCTGTATCGCTCGCAGGAGTTTGGCAAAGTGAGATCGTCCGATGGGTTTCTCGCGTTTTCTAGCTCGCATAGCATCGTTAACAAGATCAACGATATTGGAATTTGAAAATCTTCTGCCGTCTATGGAAACAACGCCGTTACGATCCCATGTCATTTTTTTACCAACGGCGCTGCGATGCAAATTGCGAAGCAACGATATTGCTTTAGATTAAAATTTTTTTGGTACGCTATCGATAATAATTGTGTCATTGAGCCGCGATTTAACTTTGTTCATTAAATCGTCGTCGGATTTATTCTCGTGGCTATCGGGTATTGCTACTTTTCGTTTTGATGAAATATTCGGTACGGCATTATCGTACTCGACCATGTGACGATAACGCTGTAAAACCTGTTGGTACGCTATCCACTTCTCTCTCTCGCTCTTGTACGAGTGAGAGTTTAGAATTTCACTCAGCTCAGAGTCGAGGCGCGATAATGGCGTACCGGTAGTCTGTACGGAAGGTAACGGGTTTGCACTAGTAGTAGTAGTAGTAGTAGCAGCAGCGGCAGTAGTGGCGAGTCCAGCGAGACGATGTATGTTATCATGAGGAATAAGTACCATCTTTCTGGCATATTCCATGTCTCGCGTAGGCCAAGACAGGCGCAAGAAGCAACTTGAGAAATCCGACACAGTGCTTGACGATGATCTTCCCCTTACCGCTCCAATTTCCCCTTTTGGCGGCTAGTCGCCGAAGAATTGTCGCGTGCCTCCTAAGATGATTCTTTTGCACGTTGTTCAGACTCACGTTTCCCTGTAAAACGTTTAGAGCACACTCGCATATACAGCGTACAAGCGCTACATCTGCTTTGCGCAAAATTGCACGTCGTTGCTCTTGCTTCAGATAACACAACGCTTGCAATATAATTATCTGCTTTTTATCGAGAGGTCCGCGCAACGCCATTACAAGCGCATTACTGGTACATCGCGCGACGCATCGCGAACTTTTATTGCTTTTTAAGGCACGTAAACGTAATGGTATTGGTCATCGGGAAATATACAGGCGCGAAATCGACAATTATCAGGCGTCGATTGTTTCAAGTCAAATAATAGATAGCCGTGCGGTGCGGCTGTTGCATCAAAATATACTTCCTGCAAAAATCGCGGATTCTCGGGACATACCTGGCGGGCTAGGTGCTGAATTTGCGCGCGATCTCGCGGATTTTTGAAGACAATGATATATCAGGGGTACAAATTGAAAATGCGGGTTTGATAACAGATGGCGTTACTAACGCTATACGCATCAGGCAGTACTGTGACTATGTTCATGTCAAAGCTACGTCTTATAGCTTTAATTTTCAGTATGTGTCAATTTGTCGCAGTGTCAAATTCATAGTTTTTTTGAGCTCTCAATATGTCGAGTTTCGTGCCAACAAAACAGCATTTGCGGGAAGTTTTAATTTACTTCTTTAATTTGAAGAAAAGTGCTGCTGAAGCACATCGATTGGTCTCCGAGGCTTATCCGAGTCATGTTCCATCGGTTTCAACGTGCGAGAGATGGTTTGTGCGGTTTAGAAGTGGTGATTTTGACGTTGAGGACAAAGAGCGGCCGGGCCAAGTGAAAAAGTTTGAGAATGCTGAATTGGAGGCAATACTCAATGAAGACTCGTGTCAAACTCAACAAGAGCTCGCAGATTCATTGGGAGTGACACAACAAGCCATTTCCCATCGTATAAAAGCCCTCGGAATGATCCAAAAGCAAGGACATTGGGTGCCGTATGAGCTGAAGCCGAGAGACGTCGAGCGCCGTTTTTTTGCATGCGAACTGCTGCTCGAACGGCAAAAACGGAAGGGTTTTTTGCATCGCATTGTCACTGGTGATGAAAAGTGGATCCATTACGATAACCCGAAGCGCAAAAAATCATATGGTTACCCCGGCCATGCATCATCATCGACGGCCAAACCAAATATTCACGGCGCCAAGCTCATGCTCTGTATTTGGTGGGACCAGCTGGGTGTGGTGTATTATGAGCTATTGAAATCGAACGAAACCATCACAGGAGCACTATACCGAACTCAATTGATGCGTTTGAGCCGCGCACTCAAAGAAAAACGGCCACAATACGAGCAAAGACACGACAAAGTAATTTTGCAACATGACAACGCTCGGCCACATGTTGCAGCGCCGGTCAAAACATACCTACAAACGCTGAAATGGGAAGTCTTACCCCACCCGCCGTATAGCCCAGATATTGCTCCTTCCGATTACCACCTTTTCCGATCGATGACACATGGCCTAGCTGACCAGCGCTTCCATTCTTACGAAGAAGCCCAAAAATGGGTCGATGACTGGATAGCAGCCAAGCCGGCCGAATTTTTTCGCGACGGTATCCGTAAATTGCCAGAAAGATGGGAAAAAGTTGTGGCTAGCGATGGACAATACTTTGAATAATTCATTTGTTACCATTTTTTCAGAATAAACGTTCAAAAATAGAAAAAAATCCCGCATTTTCAATTTGTACTCCTGATAATTAGCGTTTAAGGAGATATCGCGCTGCCCGTGACCCTGATGGAAGAGATTTTGCGTGATGAAAATGACACTAAGATTTTTATGATGGCTACCCTTGGTGAAAAGATCGACCACAGTATTGTTGGATGCCTCGCGCATTAGATCGTCAATGACCACAAGTTTAGGTCTTGCGTCATTCGAGTAGTCTACTGCTTGCGGTAAACCCTCGCGAAATTCGATTTTATCACCGTACTCTGAATACCCGGACTGCGACTCTGAGTAATAAAAAAGTATACGCTCGAACGAGACATCCGTCATTTCGCGCATGTATTTAAAGAATTTTTTTACAAAATATGTTTTACCACATCCCGTAGGACCGCTTATCACAGCTGTCCACGGATGTTTCCAACGTGTATCCATATCGACGAGTGTCTATCAAAATCAATCAGCAGACTCTTAAATAAGCTTATACCGCGGCTGCGGCTGCGGCGGCGGCGGCGGCGACCCCGCGGCATCAGCTATTTTCGCGGCCTTAAAGAGCTGATAAGACGCGGCGCGCCTGCACTAGCTGATGAGGCGCGGGCCCGCGGTATAAGCTGGCGTTTACGCTGTATGTATATTAAATAACGATAATTTTTATATTTCTCACAAATAAAACAATATTTTTATTTCACTATGCATACATCTCTATATACAAATTTTACGAATGATCAAATTCTAAACAACAATATTATATCCACGGATGTAGCACTAGAAAGCCAGAACAAAAGGAAACACTCGATAAGAAAGACGGGACAAAAGGAATCAACGATGAGAAAGTCAGCACAAAAGGGAACGGTAGAGAGATAGCAGCTACTGTTAGGAATAGCAGCACAAAAAGAACGATCCGATAACGATTTTATACATGATAAATCAATTTTTTCAATGTATTGTACACAGTAAATATATTACATGAAATTAGACAAAAAGATTATTTTTAAATATCGCGAGTTCACCCGTAAAACTATATACTTTTTTGCGTTATACTAATTAGCGTATTTCACAATAGCCATACGGTACAGTAGAGTACAGCCCGTGCCGTTTTCGCTTCGTGTTAACAGGCTCGCATGATTTCGTTTCTTTACGCGTTACTACATGATGAAATTCCGTACGTCGAATAGCGTCGAATTTAAAAATAATAGGTACGCTCCTTGCTCCTGTCACGAAAGATAGTAATGCATTATAATTTACGTGACGGCTATTCGCAAAGTTTAGCGTGATACCCTTCACTTTACATTTTTCAATAATTGTACCGTCGGGTTTACGAACAAGGTATGCGTAAAATTTTGGTCCACCCGAAACGAACGAAGTTATATAACTACCAGGCCCGTATTCACTTAATTCATTCGTAAGATCTCCTAGAAATTGACCGATTGGCGGCTCATACTCGTTACCACCGGGATGGCTCACGTAAATACAGGAGTCCGTATCGCAGTACAATATTTGTCGCCCGAGCCCCTCAAGATAACTGTATAATTTTAGGCGTGCCTGTGCCGTCGTGTATGCTGCAATCACGGCGTTTGATCTCGGTGATGGTTGGATAGCATCGCGGTTGCTCACATAGTTTACATACATAATCTTGTGATTAACCGGTAGCATCCCCGTCACCTCAATCTCCGGACTCGTTAGTAAATTCATTAACTCCGCGCGCGTGAAGACGATAACGGTTTTCGTGAGATTCTCTCGTTGACCAAACTTTCCCCAGAATGAATTAAGAGCCAATTTCGCTAGTGAACGTTAACCCGGATTTGGCTGCAAAGCACTTCGCTCGAGATATACACCCTCAGACTCCTTGTACAATGCTATAAAACGCTCTATTGCTTCCTCGTCATCGTTACACTCTGTTGGCGGACCACTCGCCTCCTGTTTTATTCCTAGGAATGTATCGATGTACTCGGCAAAATGACCGCCTCGTCGCGTTGTCGAGTCATACTGCGTAACAACGTATTGCCAAATTTCATAGATACGCGTCACTTTATATCCGAGCGACACAGCTTTTCTCAGTTCGTCCACGACCCATGTGCCGTCAAACGCTCGCTCAGTCGTGTCATCGTGTGTACAAACCTCGGATGTGTCCATATCTGTACAGCACGTTCTACACAGGGGGAACAGTAGTTTCCCATGCATGCGAACAGGCAGTACGGGTATATACAAATCGCGCGGTGCCAGCACGGTACACTTCACGAGACCCTCGACGGCACTTAGATCGTTTTCAAGTCCTACGAGTTCTCGACACTCGTCGCCTACGTACAATTTCGGGTGTCCAACGGGATATTTTGCATTCTTACATACCCACGGATACAGCGAGCAAACATCTACATAGCGTATCTGCTCCCCGTTCGCGACGTCGTACAAGCTTACAAAATTTTCCGTTCGACCGCCAAAGAATGCATCGCGTGGTTCGAGAGGCGCTTGCTTGACCATGGCGTGATTTTTCACGTATATCGACATTTCCTCGTTATTCTCGAGTAATCTGTCAAAATCGCATTCCCATATTTCGGTTAGAGTGTACCCTTTCGATCTGATTCGCTCGGAAATAAGAATGGTACGCTCGTATCGCTCATCCATTGTATCGCCGAATTTAGTTCGAGCATCTCTATTCACGCGATAACATCGCGGACAACCGTGCCAAAAGCAGCCATGAAATTGAAGAACGTGATGCGGGGGTCCATCACGTTCTTCAATTTCATGGCTTCATCCACGTAGTAACCGTCCACGGCCGGTAGGCCGGCCGGAGGGCGATACTCTCTCGTGCGTCCAGCATGAGCAATAACGCAGTTGAGCTCACGCTCGAGCCATACGAGCCATACGACGGCCTTGCGCGATTGCTTATCGCCCCAGCGATATCCTCCTGGTGGTAACACCACAATGCGATCTTTCTGTAGAAAATTCTTTCGAAATACTCTCATACATGCTGATGCTATCGTGCATGCTTCTGTAAAGGGGCACACGCTCCCACAACGTATAAGTAACTCTCGAAAAGCTAAACACGCTCGTCTCAAAACCGTAACATCTGTACGACAATATTGCACAAATTGCGTCGCAAAATCAAATTTATAATCTACGCGACTCGATTCTTCCTCATACCATTTTAAAAAGCGCTCGCGATCCGCTGAGAACATGGTATCGGGTGAGTAAAAATGCAAAGCCGGCAGAGGACCTGAGTAATTCTGATATTCCGGTGTGTTGAATAAATGGGGAAATGTACCTTTTGCCACCTCATCAGCGAAACCAAAGGCCTTAGGTGAAGCGCTAAGAGCCATGGGTAAATAGTTTAGACTATCGAGAAAAACGACATGGCCAATTTTCATCGAGACAATCTTCGTACCGTTCATAATCAGAGAGGGCAGCTGTGTTTTTTACACCTCGATTAAATACCGTAGAATAAATTGTGCGTCGAAACCTCTAGCATTATGGGCGATGCAGATGGTCTTTTAAAATTTTTGCGATAATGCCAATTTTACGAGATCCCCAACAGGATCATCGATAAACACGAATTCACGTTTACCACAGTTAGCACAATCTGTCTCTATATCTGTGATATCCAGACATGCCATACATACGCATTGTGCGACACATAAATTCGGCTCGTGAATTCGTGTCAATTTATCATCATGCAATTGCGCGTGTTGCTGCGTCTCAAAATCATAAAATAAAAACCTCGTGGAAGACTTGTCTTTTTTCTTCTCCTTTTGCGCATATGATTTCTTAAGAGGTGCTATAAAACATGCATGCGTAGTCGGCCGCGTTTGTTTGCATGTAGCACAAAACGATATACCACATACATGCATCTTTTTATCTGTGGTTTTAATCGTACGCGAGCAGCCTCTACAGATTTTCAATGCGTTACAGACGCTGTACCGTCTATATTTACGAGACGTGATACCCGCGGAGCCCTCACTCTTGTGATGAGCGAGGCAAAAAGCACCAAACAACTAACGATTACAGTCTGCGCAATACTCAGGCTGAGAGTCTCTATTACCATTGCAATAAGTGGATTTACATCGAGCACATTGATAGCTACATCGATGCTCGAGTACTCGAATATACTTGGAATTACATTGCGTGCAGAACCCCCGACTACCTAGCGCACCGGCGAGATTTAATATCGGTTGATAGTGATGAGAACGCTCGTAATAGAGAATAAAGAGTGTATGATTAATTTTACCTGTTGCAGTGAGTACGTATTTTCGCTCATCGTACAGAGCCGGAACGCGTTTTCCGAAAGTGAGAAATTCATAAACAACAATCGCTATACCCTCGTGAACCGAGTACTCCTGAAAGAGCTGAATTTCGCGCGTACCACACCCCCTAGATGGTGTCGTTACCCCTGCATTACGTGTGAGCTCTATCGCCGCTGTATATTGCGCACCTCGAAGCCGGTTCCGAATTTGACACCATCGTCTGTGTAGCACACCCGTACGTATTTGACCGCGTTCGGCATGCGCTCGGGCAGTGACAAGGGATCGTTGTAGACACAAATTATCGCGATAACTTATGCGTAAAATGGACTTTTTTACTATAGCCTCGTGTGTACGCCTAGTGCCCACACCAGCTCCTTCGACGCCTCGTACTATACATGTCGTCATTCCACATGTACCAGCGTCTATTCGAAATTCGCGCGCGCTCTGAGCTACACTATTAATTAGTCGCCATATATCGTCGGGAACGATGTCACGAGCTGGTCGAAATGATAACCATACAGGTCCTTGCGCAAAAGACGGTACGCTCAGAGTCATACCCACATAATCATGTCCTTCGCACAATTCTGTAAGACGTGTGAGAACATCTCGTACACCTCCCTCGAACCATGTCAGATGATCGATACCGACCGGTGGCTGACGAAAATAAAAATCTGTCTCTCGACCCTGCATCCTAAAGCGTAAAAAATAACGTCTCTGCTCGTTTTCGATACCGAAACGTTCACCAGGAGGCAAAATATCACCACCCAGTGCAGCAGCAGTCCTTCAATCGCCAGTCTGTCCACCTGCAGGCATAATTAAACCATTTATTAGAATTTTTATTTAATTTACTTTAAATTTTTGTTTGTCGCTGGCTATATACTATGCATATAATTCGTGTAACGTAAGAATTACAAACTTATATTTGCTTCTAGTCCTCGAATCCGTCGACTGCACCCGGGAACCGCCGACGCATTTCGTAAACCAACTCGATTGTCGGCGGTCTCGGCACAGTGAATCGTGCAAAGCGAAAAACGTTTGGGTCCGTCTCGTACCCTGCTTTTTCATTTTACTATTATTATCCGCGTAATTTTTTAATTTTTGTCAGCGTAGTTGTATTATTAAAAGCTTACCTGAATCTACAGGGTCCTCCTCCTCTTCCTCCTCCTCCTCGTCGTCATCGTCTACGTCTTGCTCCTCCTCCTCCTCTTTTTCTTCTTCTTCTTCTTCTTCTTCTTCTTCTTCTTCTTCTTCTTCCTCCTCCTCTTCTTCTTCTTCTTCTTCTTCTTCTTCTTCTTCTTCTTCCTCCTCCTCTTCTTCTTCTTCTTCTTCTTCTTCTTCTTCCTCGCTGTCTGTATTGCTGTTGGCATCATCGTTTGAACTGTATTGTCGCGATGGGCCTGCGACGGATTCATCTGGTTCTCTCGAGGGGCCTGCCATGAAAAGACCGTTTGTAGGTTTATAACCGCAGAATGGCTGGGTCAAATTTATCCAGCGATTCCCTACGGTGCTGTCGCCATCGTTGTCCCTGCTATGATCATCTGAATCGGTTCTACCCTCCTCATCGAAATCATAGGTGTCGGATCCCATTTCTGCGTCCTCATACCGTCGAACTATATAAAAATCTTATGAAATAAAGGAAATAAAATAAAAGTAATTAGAGCTGTATATAACTTACGTCTTTCATTGAGTATGGGTTGCAGAGCAGTCTCATTCAGCCAGCCTCGTCGACGAATAACACGCACCACCGAATCAATAATTATTTGATTATCAAACAATCCAATATTATACGCGTCAACTAAATCGCGCTGATGACACTCGCACAGCATACCGCGAATTTTGAGAACAACCGCCTGTGTCGGAAGTTCCCATAGGATGATCTGTAAATTTCTTCTACCCCAGCGCGAACGCAACGACGGTCTACGCTTCAATATAAACTCTATCAATTTTCTTATCAATGAGCGCTTTACCACTCTGACCATGATTGTGCTGTTAGAGTAGTAGTAGTAGTAACCACAGTAAATCAGACAATTAACTAGAGAATTTTCAAAGCGGCTCACTTTTATATATATTCCTTTAACAAGCTCTCTCTCTCTCTCTCTCTCTCTCTCTCTCTCTCTGCATATACTGCAACGATGTAATGAATACGACTAACCAAGAAGATGGCCGCACGCGATCGCTTTACAAAAGCAAGACCTAGGGAAATATTTAGCGATGGTGGTGTACTTAGTTATCGAGTTTCGCTGATGAAAGTCATATTGTTTTCATCTAATTTCAAGGCACTCGGCCATGAGGAAAATCATCAAATTTCACCGACGAATATTATTTAGTTTTCATGGTACATATTATCTGTATGTCAATGTGTGCGTGTGCGCATAAGTGTGCGCGAGTATGCAAGAGTTTTGGGATATATCTGCTGCTGTTACTAGGCTGTTGAGGAGAATGCGACAAATATCAAAGCATATTGGCTAGCAATTTTCAGGCGTATGATTTGCAGTATCAAAAGAAGAGGCAATGCAGTTAGGTGGTGGGGGAAATCTGTATAAAACGGAGTATGAACACCACCGACGATTCATTCGAAAAGTCACAGTCTACAGGAAAGCAATAAAAATGGCAAATAACGGTGCTAAGCCTCATGCGATATCGCAGTATATAGCGAGCCCCGTTATGTACGGTTTAAATAAATCATTTGGTAAAATAATCGTGGCCGGGTTCGAGTTGAACTCTACGTGTACGCTTACACCGGTGGTGAAAATATTGTCGAATACTTTTACCGGAATTACACTCGGTGCGGACGAGTGGCGAGTGTTTAAAAGTGATTTTTCTCGCGTACAACAATATTTCGAAGCTCATGGGACTGATGCCGAGAAAATGTGTAATACCCTGTAACATAGTTACACGCGTGAGCGTAGAAAGAGATGCAGCGATTATGATCGTACAGTATAATAGAGTTATACTCTCGAGTCCACGGTATTAGGTCGAACGGTTATAAGAGCCGGTATAGATTCCGAGGACGTAAAAACACCTGGGCGATAGACTCGGTACAAGTGTACCGAGGTTCGCGGGCAATAGGCCGTCGAACTCGCGTGAAAAACATGCGACGTCACGCCATCGGAATGCCCTCGCTGACATAACAGCAGGACAGCGACCAACTGATTTTGCTAAGTGGTGAGGGGAAGGCGGAGAGCGGGGTAACAGCGTACCGCGTCAGCCAAGGAAGGCGTTAGATTAAAAAATTATGATGAAAAATGTACAGAGGGGACTGAGGTAAGGGGAGACCTATAAAAGGCCGGTGCGGGGACAGAGAGGCTCTCTTGTCTTTTAGGCAGTTTAGCAAAGTTTAACAGGGTATAGATTGTGAGAAAAATTGTCGAGTGAAAAGCTAATGAGAGCATGAAAATATCTGCGAACAGTGAGTAGCATTACATGATTACTCATTAGGACGTTAAACGGGATAATCTAGTGGATTTATAGGTAGACGGATACATGAAATTCGGTAGTTGATAAGTATTATTAATTTAGAATAGTGCATAGAAATAAGAAAACCGGTTATATAAATATAAATTGAACAGTGCGGTCTTTAAACGAGCGGTAATCAAGGGACCGAATCCGTTGTGCGAGTGGAAGTGAGAAAGAGCGAGAACAGAATAAGAGCGAAAGGGAAAGAATTATAAACAGAGTTCATACACTCTGTACACTGAGAATCTGAGGTGTGTGTGTGAGTAGTGAAACACCGAAGCGTAGCGACGCAACCGGAGCCCGAGCATCAAAATTCCGCGAATTTATGTGCAAATAAGTGGAAATCATAATAACTAAAATCGAGGGAACTCCCTGATTTTCGAGACCGAAAGATAGAATTAAGAAATATAGAGATAGGATAATTGTAATTAAATAGAGAATAAGTCGTATAAAACATAGGAAAAATAAGTACGCGCGAATGAGTGAAAGACGGGTGACTGACAAAGAATTGTAAATAGGGTTCATACACCCTATAAAAAGAGTAAATGTGAGGCGTAAGAGCAACGGATGTGAAATATCTGTGCACCGAGCGTACGACAACACTACGGTGCAAGAAAAATAGGAAGCCTACGAGAATTCCGTGAGAGGTAAACATCAAACCAAGTATAATCGTCGAAATAATCGCTGAAATTCCGAAATTAGACGAACATTATATAAGAATCGAGTGACCGTAATTAAAAAGTGCCGTTTTTACGAAATTGTTTTTCTTAGAATAAAGGCCTACTGTTAACCACTAAGAAGTCTCAATTAATTAGTCCTGTGATCGAGCCCGAATTCCCACGAAAAATAAAATATATATGATAACGTTAAAAATTACCGTTACAACCCGCATAGAGCACACAACGCATTACACACTTTTAACCTCGTGTTACCAGCACAGAGCTGTGTCATTTGGTTAAATAAGCGGTAGCGCTGATGAGGAATCCGAGAATCAAGAGGAATCTGGAGAATCGAAACGGAAACGCTTCCGAAAATACTCTCCAAACATTGTTCTTCAGCGGTCTACATTTGATATACTCGTCGAAATAAGTAGAAGAATTGATATCCATATGCAGGCTCTAGAGAGCAAAAGTGAAACGATTCAGAGGTGTATGAACGAGGTGGTATCATATGTCCGTGAAAAGATAGTTGCCAGTGAAATGCCTCGTGCAGTAGCGTATGAGATCATCGGTTCCAAGGACTTCTTTGAAGAAGCGCTCGAACACATCGCGATCTTGCTAACGCCAGAGGATACGGAGTTTATGAAAATTATTTTGTCCGAAATAATTGTGCTGTTTCGTGGTCATATCGCTGATCATGCATCGGGTGTTGCGTTGCGAACGCAATAATTCTACGTATGTGCAGCTATTTGTGATAAAGAAACTGTTGTAAATAATTGTATATAGTGTATATTTCGCTCGAAATATTATAAAGTATACACAGATGTCAGTCACAGTGAGAGAGAGAAAGAGAGAGAGAGAGAGAGACAGTCGTAAAACCGAAGCATCAGCAAAGGTCTGCGCTAGAAAGAAGACGGATCGCTCGTCTCTGTTTTATTAACACAGCAGCGGAGCTTGGTAAGTAAAAAATATAAAATAATTTTTAATCATGTGATATTTATTTTTAATTAAAAAAAAAATGTTTTGCAGAGCGAGCAGCCCCTGCATATGAGCCGACACCGAGGGTTCGTTATTCGTGTCATGGAGAGCGAGAGGAAGATAGAGCTAACTTCGGGAAAGAAAAGTGCCACCCGATATCCTCATCCGCAGTTGTCGTCGGTGGCAGAAGATCATCAACGCTGCCAACTTTGTATAATGAGTCGTGGCATATCAGGTAAGACAATATCGATTATTCTGTACACGATGTTTTTTATTGATCAGTGCGCTCAATTAAATAGTTGTTTCGTTCTTTTTTTCAGAAGTACACTATGATGACAACGTCCACAGCGAAAAATAATTTAAAAGCAATATTACGAGTGATAATACAAATTAATTCCATATAGCGATAAAAATAAAATTAACGGTGAAGGAATCTCCGAGCGTGGATGACCGTGTTTGCAGGGCTGTTGCATACGACGGTAAATGTATAAAGTGCTTTCCATAAAATATTGGTTAATTTAAAAATATCTGATCTTACTGTGTCTCTTATTTGTATAGCATAATAATTGAAGTCTTTCTCTCTCTCTCTCTCTCTCTCTCTCTGTGAGGGAACATATTCTATATCTTTTACTGCAGAGCAAGCACTTTGGGAGGAGCATAGCGCAGGGCTATGCATGCTCGAAAACCTCTTTCGTTGCATTCAAAGTGATGGATACCTAGTTATGATTCATAGGAGGCTGTTATCTTTATGCCCGTGATACTCTCTAGTAGCGTCTCGAGCATTTAGTCTGTCTTTGGCATCCTGTTTGGAAACAATAAAAAGCAATATGTATCCACGATACGGCAAGGGGATTTTAAGCGACGCGTTTTGGTGCCGATTAATGTTTGTCGAGAGTGTAATGAGTGTGTTTCTGCGTACGCAGGAAATGTGCGATGCATACGACGAGCTGGAAGAACTCCTACGTAGTGTGTATTTAGTGGAACGTCGTGGAAGACCCATTGAACTTGGGGAGTTGCATATCAGCATGTCCTGTATTGTGCCTCGTTTCAATAACGTTGTCCGCGGGGACGTGGTTTACCCGGACTTTGATGGGTACTGCGAGGTGCTGCTAGTCGATTTCGGCGAAACTATTTACATCGACTGGTCTCACCTATTTCATCCGGATCCTCTAGCAAGTATGCTACCGGTTCTTGTCATGGAGTTTTCCATATACGGACTCGACCGCGTGGACGTTGCAGGTATCGAGCAGCTCGTCGAAGAAGCGTGCGGTGGAGATGACTTGATCGCTGTCATGATGCGACCTCTTGCCGGCGATAGCGTCCCGCGGGTTCGCTTATCGAACGGTGAACGCATGGATGTGGCGGCGTTTATTATAGAAGCCCTCGGTGATGAGATAGATATCGGCTACGATATCGATGCTGTGGACGAGGGCTTTGACGAGGACATAGTAATGAATTAAAGACGCTGTGCATGTGTATGTGTGTGTGTGTGCGTGTGTGAGAGAGTACCTTCGAGAGACAGGAGTTTAAAATCGCTTTGGCAGGAGGGTAGATGCCTACAACAGCTGCGGTGGTGGTGAGTACATAATTTTATTCATTTTCCCAAGTATGTGTACACCTTTGCTCCATCCTACTCTTATCTCTACTCTTCCTTGTTCACCAAGGTACCCACACCACCTCACTTTACCATCTCCACGTTACCGACACTGGTCAAGCAGAGTGGGTAGCGCGGCGGCGGAAATGTGAGGTGGTGGGGGTAGCCGCGTGGTGGGGGAAGGAGTGGGGATAGGAGTGGGATGGAGCAAAGGTGTACACATACTACTGACATTATCATATTTTGCATATACTACACAATTTATCGTTGAAGCAAGCGCATCCTCAAATCGTACCTCTATTCTCACACTACCGTACTTTATTAAATTCCAATGTGTATTGCTGTTTGCCGAAAGATCGGGTGTCAAATCAAAAGTAAACAGACAGTATTTATCGCGATAATTATCGCTATCGATCGAATTACCGTCGTTCAAGAAATGTATTCCAGTTCCCGAAAACAACGTTTGAAAAGAATCCACTGAAACGTTTCGCGATTTTATGCACTTTAATTTTTCGTTACGATGCGCGTCTTTTCGGCGGCGGAGTGAAATCGCGTGTTTTTACTTTTTCTTTCGAGCTTGGTCAGTCCTAAACCATCGGTGAGGACTGGTGGCTCGAGGTGGGTTCGTGCTCTGGGCTGGATGTAAAGAGTGATGTTTATTGGTTTATGAGTGTGTGCAATAGATTCTTCCATTGTTTATTCTTTTATTGTTTGTGTAAAAGACCTCAGGTTGGATTTTTTTGAGTTGCATCGTCCATAGAGGACATGCGGTTCGTTACCCTTTCATCATCGGTCTTTTATATTTGTAGGGTAATTCTCTGTTTCTTTCCTTTTTGTTGTGCTTAGGGCGTTAGTTGTTTGTAATATTTTGTGAGGAGACTGGAATGGAGTTTGATGGTTCAGGATGACGATCTTGTGTCGTTCGCACGTTTTTTCCGAAGCATCGCGTCCTAGCGCTACTCTACTCGTCGCCGTAATTACAGAGATGGAATAAATTCCAGTGCTTCGGTTTTGACTCTAATTTTCGTATGACGATGCGGTCTCGTGCATACGGAGCTCAACGCTCAATTTATGTAAACTCGGGTTGTTGATTTTCTAGGTGATAATTAAATTTACGTATGCGGATTTATTTCCGGTTGTTGTAGGGATGTGACTCTATCATTCGTAAAGCGATGAGATATCGCATTTACGGAGCTTAACACTCAATTTATTTACTGTTGGGTAGACGCGTTTGCTACTGCGCGATTTCTTAAAACTACGTATGTTCAGTTTTCACGCCTACCAAGCACACACTCAACTCATGCACACGCTACACTCACAATCATCTGACGCCTCATATGGTATAGCTCGCTGGTATGCTATATGGATTTATCGACCGCGCACTCAATCACATTGTCCATCAGCTCACATCCTCGATCGAAGCTCACTCAAGCGGCCAACGCTGCTAGAATGGCCCCAGCGGCAAGACCACTCACACGGCTCGCCTTCTATCGCTGACAGCGAATCACAAGCAGGCTGTGACGCACGTCCGTCTTCTTGATACTCTGCCTCGTGGTCGACGGATGTGGCCATTGTTCTCACTCGAGTTGCTCGCAGTACACGTTCCCGCGTAAACTCACAGAGATATTCATTCGTTCCAATCACTTTTGTGCGCATTCATTATTATAGTGTAGTACATTCTTAATAAAATCACCCGTGTGTAAATTCAGTGTCAGTGCGAATCACAGCAACTCAACAGGACCAGTGCAGCACACACATAACCGTCAACGGCGTGGTTCGCTCGTTGGCAGCAGAGACGCCATTCTGCCTCGCATCGATCATCGGCGTCCGGACACTCACCAGCCTGCCGTGTGGCTTTACTCGAGCTCTACAACCAGACTGTATCACCAGGATCAACCACACGGAATCAACAAGTCAACTCAGAGGCCTGAGAACCTACTCACCAAAAGTACATCAACACGCAGGCTAGACAAATCACAGTATATATTTGTTATAATCACCAGGTATTTTTTATGCAATCACTGTTATATAATTTAAATAAACATTGAATTTATTATTGTTCATTACTGAGTGCTTTTAATTATTTATACTTGTCACCAGGATCCTTAATCTTACTATTCGCATCTGTCACTCGACATGCTACGTGTGAATGTATCGACTTGCTACCTGTCGACAGATTAAAAATAATTTCAAACTCAAACTCAGTCTCACACTCATTATCATAACATTTTTTGGTCCTTCGAGCCGGATATAATTTACTCACATTCAGTGTCATACAACGTAAGTGGAAAAATTTCCAGTTTATTCAGGGTTTTGACTCGATTATTCGTAAGGTGATTAGATATCCTCTTTACGGAGCTTTACACTCAATTTATCTAATACGGGCTATCGTGTTTGCTAATGCGCGATCTTCTTGAAACTACGTATGTGGAATAATTCCAAGTTAATTCTGGTTATGACTCGATCATTCGTAAAGTGATTAGCTATCACCTTTACGGAGCTTGACACTCAATTTATCTAATACGGGCTATCGCGTTTGCTAATGCGCGATCTTCTTAAAATTTACGTAAGTGGATTGGGTCGGTTAATTACGGCATCTCAGGATACATTTGTGCGGAGCTTCCCGTTCATTGGTGTGTTCGTTTTCTACCTGTGTTTGTTTGTTGTTAAATGGGTGGGGCCTGCTTGGTTACTACTGACTGTGCTTGTCCTCATATGGGGCGCTCCGTGGTACCGTCGTAAGACGTACCGGTCAGCCTTTGTTTTGAATCATCGTACGTTTAATTGGTGATGTATTATTTCGATGTTCCACAAATAGGAGTAACCGTGTGTTTTGACTTTCAAGGCACCGCCCTACTGATATTTACGCGGTGAGCTTATAGGGGACTTGCGAGTGTTGTACCGTGAGGTGGTGAGTGTGTGTGAATTTACCTACCTATCTGACTCGTCTTTGTTATTGTTTGGGTCCCTGGCTATAGCTTCGCTGTTCGCACAAGACACCGGGTTCGCAGCTATGACCAGCTAACTGTTCCTGGACCTCTGATACTGAAGCCTTTGTCCGCGATTAATTAAGCACTTTATCGTGCCATTAAGAGGCTTACGATTCGGTTCCTTAATAATTGCGATCAGCCGGGGTGTCTGCAAGTGGCAGGTGGTAGCTGGTGCTAGCCCTGACGTGGTTCCACCCACGCAGGTACACCCTACGAGTCTAGTGCGCGGTGCACTCAGTCAGGATGCCACTCCCTTGACCTTGTTTCACTCGTGCTGCTTCACACTCCAAGAGACGGATAGCCGCGACGCCGTGCGTGGTGACCCGTTAGTGGAGTGTGCCCTGACGCTGTGAGTAGGGGCGGCCAAGCGCAGTGCAGGAGAGCCTTACTCCTCACGGAGTATCCTGATAAGTTCGTTTACTCAACTGACGGCCAAGCGCAATACAGGGGAATCAGTTGAGACAAAGAACACTGGTTCTAGCATGGTGTGTCCCAAACTGTTAGTAATTTGTTCTTTATCGGTTGGTTCGGTCAAACGACGGCCAAGCGCAATGCAGGGGAATCGATTTGATCGAAAGAACGCGTATCTGTTACATGGAGATTTTACGTGTAATTTTTATGTACTAGGTGGGCTGCCGAGCAGCACTTCGTCTTGACTTATTAGTTTTGACAAGAGCCCTGAGGCTGGTCCTGTTGCGGTTTATATACTTTCGTCGATGAGCCCCGAGGGGGTGTTTTGTGGTAGGTCACGTGGTGTTTGTCGCACTTAAATCACTAGGTGAGGGAGGTGCGGGGTGACGTATAGGTGTACCGTTATTTCTTGAATTTCTATTTTTCGCCGCGCTTTGTCCGTCTAGGGTTTGAAACGAAGTTTCAGCGAGGTTGAATTTCGTCAGACAACGTTATATTCCTACCTGCTGTAGGTTCAAACTTTTTACCTGTGTTTTCTGTGGTTTGGTCATGGTTTTTCTATGATTTAGGCCCATATGGGTCCTTCCCTGTTTCGTATGCCGTTGCCTGTCTGTTTTGTTGATAAATATTTGCCAAGGATAATTAATTATTGTTAATTATGTCTTTCTTTGTGCGTTTTTTACAGATTTCTCGCTGATTTTTACGTTATTGTTGTTGCCATGTGTTCTCCTGCGTGAGGATTGTCTTTTTCTATATTTGTTTCTTAGTTTTTGTCAAAGATAGGTTTGTTTTATGTGTTTTTCTTAATGTTAATGTTTTATTTGTGAGTGGGGGTACGTGGCGAAGTTTCATGCGAAGGTACCCTGTTGATCTGTCTCGGTCTTTCGTGGAATCTCGAATGTTCCATGAATTATTTTCTATTTTCGGCGTGCTGTGGCGTTCTCGGTGTTCGCGCTTTTTGAGTAGTATGGCTTATTTGGGTAGTGCCGACTGCGTTTAGGCTTGGCCCGGTGTTCGTGTAGGGCGGGGGCTATTGCGCTTTTCTAGTAGGCCGGCGTATGCTTGCTGTTCCGCCTCCTGTCTAGTTGGCTTCGTTCGGGGGAGGTTCCCCTTGCGTGCTCTGTTTTGTTTACATGCTGATCTTCAGGCTAGGCGGGCCTTCTATTTACGCCATTACTTTTAAGGTGTGTACTTACGATTCTGCGTATGTACCTATTAGTCCCTTCTGTTCTCCTTGTCCGGTGGGTGCTTCTTTTGAGATGTTATGGAGTGTTATATCTTCCGATAGCTACTTGTTAGCTTTGACTGGTTTTGGTATTTTATGTGTCTTGTTTTAGTTTGTGTGGGTTGGTTTGTTAAATTGAATTAAGGTTGTTAGTTATAGTGTCGGATCACCTTAATTGCGTTCCGTTACACCACATATAGATGATTTTTCGTGAAATCAGGATGTAACGGTTTCGAAGGTATTTGAGCACCATTTACATACAACGAGAGATAATTTATCTTGTAATTTTAGAAATTGAATGGATTCATACTGAAGTCGCCTTGAAACGCTTTGTTATCAACAAAACCGATAATTATACGCTTTGGCAATTGACCTAACACGATATTATCGATAGTCTCTCCATGAACACCAGAGTGTATTTAAACGGCTTTTACCTCGACTCTCGTAAGAGAATATTTAGCCGTAGATTTTGCCAGAGTTTTAGCATGCGAGAGCAGCACACCAGGAGCTATTTTTGTTCTACGAACGAGAAGCGATGCCTCGAGAATCTTTAAACCGCATTGACCATTATTTGTATCGCCCACAAGACAAAATGAATCTCTAGATCGCACCAACCGTAGTCGCATATCGACGCCGTTTAATAGGAACCGCTCCTGATTGAATATATCGCAATGCAGATGACCGAGCAAGTCTACAGTTTTCTCGACATCTAAACATTGTTTTCTCTTCACAAGACCCGTATTTTCCGATGTTATATCATCCATTTCTCCAGGGGTACCGTCGTACCAGAGACCACTCGTGAGATGCAAATTTTTTGCTGCTGGACCGTAATTCAAAAGTGTTTCTATGTACGATCGATAAGCGTAGGCATTATTTGGAGGTGAAACTAATTTTTGATTCAGGCATACATCCACCTGATTAAACATAGAATGCAAGAGATTGTTTACAGGGCCGGCGCTTACTTTCGACGCTGTACCCGCAGCAATTTCCGTAGTAGGATATACTCATCACCCTGTCCAGGAATAACAAATACAATTGGTGAATCATCTGTTAGCGAAGATATTGGTTTGTAATACACCCAATTGGAGCTTTCGATAGTAGTTTGCGTCGGTGGAAGTGAAAATAATTCAAGTTCCGATTTAAGACACTCGCACGAGTGCGCATGTAGAAAAGCCATCTTGTTTCAGCTATCCAAAAATATCTACAACTGTTCGTTGACGAGTCTTCTTCTTATTGTTCTTATTATTATTCTTCTTCTTTATTACTTTTCTCTTTATTACACTTTTATTTTTACGGGAGATACGTCGTGGTTTACGTTCGTTCGATGAATGAGGAGTTCGCGAAATTTTGCGCTTTTTATAACCAGATCCCCGCATAAGAGTGTCAATTTTTTCAGAGGCTTTGCGTTTGAGATTACTGCTTAATTCTCGCGCTCTCTCGCGAATAGCATCTTTCACAGCTATATTTCTATCGAGGATATCACCGGCTACGTTTACACCAGCGCGCAATGCCTCTTTTCCAACTGCTTTAGTGCCCTTCTTTAAAAGTGGTAACACTCGACGAAACAGGCAGCCGAGAAAGCTACCGATACCGTGTCCTCGTTGATTAGGTGTTCCGACATAAACATGGCTGATACCGCCGTACCCGCGACTGCCCCAGCGCGTCTCCGTGTTAAAAGATTTAAACCCGATAAATCATTATCGCCATCCTCAAAAGTTACGAGATTTCCTACAGTAGGAACATGTAAAACTGTTATCGGATAAGCGATTTCCACAAGAGAAACAGACCATTCTCCGTGCAAACGTATCTGACGCGGTAGTTTTGTAATAAATGTTGTCATCGTATTATTCGGAAAATACTGCATACTACTGTTGCTCGGTAGTACGACAAAGAAAGAGTTATCCTTGGAGCTCATATTTATCACGGACGGTGATTCCGAGCGTTCTTCCTCTTTGTCCTCTTCTTCTTCTCTTTCGTCTTCTCAGATGACTGAGGTACTCGTACTCGCGAAAATTCTGCCTCGTAGAAAATACCGTCGATAGTCTCGTTATTCAGATCGTGTAAAATATACACGAATGGTTCTCGATTCACTGATATTCGTTGAATCTTGAATAATTCGTTACTCCAACAACGCTGATATCCTTTCACGAATGCTGCTTTAGCTGCACTGATACGTACCAAGTCACCAACGCTGTAATTAGGCTTTTTAATTTTTCTCGCGTTACGCTCGTAACGCCGTGCTAAATTTTCTCGGACTATAGCGGCATTTTCGAGGGTTACCTCGCTCGGAGGAATACGCGTTTCGCTGTGTCTAGTGTGATTATAAGCATATAAAAAATTTGTAGAACATCGATGTAACGCTTATTTCGCGTGTATGTAAAGTTGCGCCACATTCGCTCTTTTATTGTTCGATTAAAGCGTTCGGCAATAGAGGCTTTTATATCAGGGTTACGAGCAGCGCGAAAATCGATATTCTTTTTCTTGAGAATTTGCTGAAACGGAGCGCCGATAAATTCTTTGCCTCGATCAGTTTGCAATTGCTGTGGGCGACGATTGTTACTGCGTGCGAGTATGCGTGTGTGACCGCGGGCCACGTTTGCGCTCGTTTTGTCACGCAATGCCTCGACCCACGCGTATTTGCTCAACACATCGATAACAAGAAGCAGATATGCGTATCCATCGTTGTACGTGGCTATCGAGCGAAGATCAGCCAAATCAGCCTCCCATACATCGTCTATATTACTCACGTTGTACGTACGACGGGGAAATCGTCGTTGCACGAGACAATGCATGTTATATGAATCCTGTGTCTCGAGCCATGGTAAGAAATTTTTTCGCGCTACTCTTCAACACTCGTCACCTACGTCCAATTTTGGGTGTCCAACGAAATATTTTTCATTCTTACACACCCATGGATACAGCGAGCAAACATCCACATAGCGTATCTGCTTCCCATTCGCGACGTCGTACAAGCGTACAAAATTTTCCGTTCGACCGCCAAAGAATGCATCGCGTGGTTCGAGAGGCGCCTGCTTGACCATGGCGTGATTTTCCACGTATAATGACATTTCCTCATTATTCTCGAGTAATCTGTCAAAATGGCATTCCCATATTTCCGTTAGAGTGTACCCTTTCGATCTGATTCGCCCGGAAATAAGAACGGTACGCTCGTATCGCTCATCCATTGTATCGCCGAATTTAGTTCGAGCATCTCTATTCACGCGATAACATCGCGGACAACCATGCCAAAAGCAGCCGTGAAATTGAAGAACGTGATGGACCCCCGCATCCACGTAGTATCCGTCAACAGCCGGTAGGCCGGTCGGAGGGTGATACTCTCTCGTGCGTCCAGCATGAGCGATAACGCAGTTGCGTTCACGCTCGAGCCATACGAGCCATACGGCAGCCTTGCGCGACTGCTTATCGTCCCAGCGATACCCCCCTGGTGGTAACACCGCAATCCGATCTTTCTGTAGAAAATTCTTTCGAAATACTCTCATACATACTGATGCTATCGTGCATGCTTCTGTAAAGGGGCACACGCTCCCGCAACGTATAAGTAACTCTTGAAAAGCTGAACACGCTCGTCTTAAAACCGTAACATCTGTACGACAATTTTGCACAAATTGCGTCGCAAAATCAAATTTATAATCTACGCGACTCGATTCTTCCTCATACCATTTTAAAAATTGCTCGCGATCCACTGAGAACATGGTATCCGGTCAGTAAAAATGCAAAGCCGGCAGAGGACCTGAGTAATTCTGATATTCCGGTGTGTTGAATAAATGGGGAAATGTACCTTTTGCCACCTCATGAGCGAAACCAAAGGCCTTAGGTAAAGCGCTAAGAGCCATGGGTAAATATTTTAGACTATCGAGAAAAACGACATCGCCAATTTTCGTACCATTCATAACCAAACAGGGCAGCTGTGTTTTTTGCGCTTCGATTAAATACCGTAGAATAAATTATGCGTCGAAACCTCTAGCATTATGGGCAATGCAGATGGTCTTTTTAAATTTTTGCGATAATGCCAATTTCACGAGGCCCCCAACAGGATCATCGATAAACACGAATTCACGTTTACCACAGTCAGCACAATCGGTCTCTATATCTGTGATATCCAGACATGCCATACATACGCATTGTGCAACACATAAATTTGGCTCATGAATTCGTGTCGATTTATCATCATGCAATTGCTCGTGTTGTTGCGTCTCAAAATCATAAAATAAAAATCTCGTGGAAGACTTGTCTTTTTTCTTCTTCTTTTGCGCCTTTAGTTTCTTAAGAGGTGCTATAAAACACGCATGCGTAGTCGGTCGCTTTTGCTTGCATGTAATACAAAACGATATACCACATACATGCATCGTTTTATCTGTGGTTTTAATCATACGCGAGCAGCCTCTACAGATTTCCAATGCCTTGCAGACGCTGTACCATTTATATTTACAAGACGTGATACCCGCGGAGCCCTCACCCTTGTGATTAGCGAGGCAAAAGGCACCAAAGAACAAACGATTACAGTCTGCGCAATACTCAGGCTGAGATTCTCCATTGACGTTGCAATAAGTGGATTTACATCGAGCACATTGATAGCTACATCGATGCTCGAGTACTCGAATATACTTGGAATTACATTATGCGCAGAACCTTCGACTACCTAGCGCACCGGCGGGATTTAATATTGGCTGATAGTGATGAGAACGCTCGTAATAAAGAATAAAGAGTGTATGATTAATTTTACCTGTTGCAGTGAGTACGTATTTTCGCCCATCGAACAGAGCCTGAACGCGTTTTCCGAAGGTGAGAAATTCATAAACAACAATTGCTATACCCTCGTGAACCAAGTACTCCTGAAAGAGCTGAATTTCGCGCGCACCACACCCCCTAGACGGTGTCGTTACCCCTGCATTACGCGTGAGCCTTATCGCTGCTGTATATTGCGCACCTCGAAGCCCGTTCCGAATTTGACACCATCGTCTGTGTAGCTCGCCCGTACGTATTTAACCGCGTTCGGCATGCACTCGGGCTGTGACTAGGGATCGTTAGAAACAAACTATTGCTATTACTTATGCGTAAAATAGACTTTTTTGCTATAGACTTATGTGTAAGCCTGGTGCCCACACCGGCACCTTCGACGCCTCGTACTATACACGTCGTCATTCTACATGTACCAGCGTCTATTCGAAATTCGCGCGCGCTCTGAGCTACACTACTATCGAGTCGCCATATATCGTCAGGAACGATGTCACGAGCTGGTCGAAATGATAACCATACAGGTCCTTGCGCGAAAGACGGTACGCTCAGAGTCATGCTCACATAATCATGTCCTTCGCACGATTCTGTAAGGCTGTGAGAACATTACGTACACCTCCCTCGAACCATGTCAGATGATCGATACCGTCCGGTGGCTAACGAAAATAAAAATCTGTCTCTCGACCCTGCATCCTAACGCGTGGAAATTATCGTCTCTGCTCATTGTCGATACCGAAACGTTCACCAAGAGGCAAAGTATCACCACCCCGTCCGGCAGTCCTTCCATCGCCAATCTGTCCATCTGCAAGCATAATTAAACCATTTATTAGAATTTTTATTTCATTTAATTAAAATTGTTGTTTGTCGCTAGCTACATATATACTATGTATATATGTGATTCGTGTAACGTAAAATTTCAAACTTATATTTGCTTCTAGTCCTCGAATCCGTCGTCTGCACCCGGAAACCACCGACGCATTTCGTAAACCAACTCGATTGTTGGGGGTCTCAGCACAGTGAATCGTGCAAAACAAAAAACGTTTGGGTCCAACTCGTACCCTGTTTTTTCATTTTACTATTATTATTATCCGCGTAATTTTTTTATTTTTGTCAGTGTAGTTGTATCATTAAAAGTTTACCTGAATCTACCGGGTCCTCCTCCTCTTCCTCCTCCTCCTCTTTTTTTTCTTCTTTTTCTTCTTCTTCTTCCTCGTTGTCTGTATTACTGTTGGTATCATCGTTTGAACTGTATTGTCGCGATGGGCCTGCGACGGCTCCATCTGATTCTCTCGCGGGGCCCACCATGAAAAGACCGTTTGTTGGTTTATAGCCGCAGAATGGCTGGGTAAATTTATCCATCGATTCCCTGCGGAGCTGTCGCCATCGTTGTCCCTGCTATGATAATCTGAATCGGTTCTACCCTCCTCATCGAAATCATAGGTGTCGGATCCCATTTCTTCGTCTTCATACCGTCGAACTATATACAAATCTTATGAAATAAAGGAGATAAAATAAAAGTAATTAACGCTGTACATTACTTACGTCTTTCATTGAGTATGGGCTGTAGAGCAGGCTCGTTCAACCAACCACGTCGACGAATATCACGCACCACCGAATCAATAATTATTTGGATATCAAACAATCCAATATTATACGCATCAACTAAATCGCGCTGATGACACTCGCACAGCATACCGCGAATTTACGAACAACCGCCTGTGTCGGAAGTTCCCATAGGGTGATCTGTAAATTTCTTCTCGCCCACCGCGAACGCAACGACGGTCTACGCTTCAATATAAACTCTATCAACTTTCTTATCAATGAGCGCTTTACCACTCTGACCATGATTGTGCTGTTAGAGTAGTAGTAGTAGTAACCACAGTAAATCAGACAATTAACTAGAGAATTTTCAAAGCAGCTCACTTTTATATATATTCCTTTAACACGCTCTTTCTCTCTCTCTCTCTCTCTCTCTCTCTCTCTCTCTCTCTCTCTCTCTCTCTCTGCATATACTGCAGCGATGTAATGAATACGACTAACCAAGAAGATAGTCGCACGCGATCACTTTACAAAAGCAAGACCTGGGGAAATATTTAGCGCTGGTGATGTACTTAGTTATCGAGTTTTACTGATGAAAGCCGTATTGTTTTCATCTATTTTCAAGGCACTCGGCCATGAGGAAAATCATCAAATTTCGTCGACGAATATTATTTAGTTAGCATGACACATCTTATCTGTACGTAGAGGTGTGAGTGTGCACATAGATGTGCGAGAGTTTTAGGATATATTTATTGCTGCTGTTACTAGGCTATTGAGGAGAATGCGACAAATATCAAAGGATACTGGCTAGCAATTTTCAGTCGTATGATTTGCAGTATCAAAAGAAGAGGCGCTGCAACTAGATGGTGGGGGAAATCTATATAAAACGGAGTATGAACACCACCGACGATTCATTCGAAAAGTTACAGTCTACACGAAAGCAATAAAATCGATATCGCCATATATAGCGAACCATGTTATGTACGGTTTAAATAAATCATTTGGTAAAATAATCGTCGTCGGGTTCGAGTTGAACTCTACGTGTACTCTTACACCAGTGGTGAAAATATTGTCGAATACTTTTACCGGAATTACACTCAGTGCGGACGAGTAGCGAGTGTTTAAAAGTGATTTTCCTCGCGTACAAAAATATTTCGAAGCTCATGGGGCTGATGCCGAGAAAATGTGTAATACCCGCATAGAGCACACAACGCATTACACACTTTTAACCTCGTGTTACCAGCACAGAGCTGTCTCATTTGGTAAATTAAGTGGTAGCGTTAATGAGGAATCTGGAGAATCGAAACGGAAACGTTTCCAAAAATACTCTCCAAACATTGTTCTTCAGCGGCCTACATTTGATATGCTCGTCGAAATAAGTAGAAGAATTGATATTCATATTGTAATATTATATATTTTATTTATTATTATTATTTTAGTTTTCTATTATTATCTTTTTTCATGAGTGGGGTCGGTACACAAGAAGATCAACCAATTGGCATGATTCGATGCATTTGCTACAATTTCTTAACGTTGCTATATCTCAATTGTTCATTCGCAAGAAACCATCCATACAGAGAATGACTTCACCACTAGATTCCCTTAGGGTTCACGTACTTACATAATTTCAACCACCGGGACTTGTTCAAATCCAAATTCCATACCGATACATGATTTGGATTTATTCAGTAACCCGGAAAAATGCACACGCAAATTCAGCACATCTCAATTATTGCATAAATTCAGTAACAGGACATATTCATGGTACAACTTCAGTACATATCAATTATGGCGTAAATTCAGTAACGGGACATATTCATGGTACAAATTCAGTACATATCAATTACTGCATAAATTCAGTAACAGGACATATTCATGGTACAATTTCAGTACATATCACCCAATTGCATCTTAAATAACCAGGCGTAGTTATAATATAAAGGCAAGAAATATTCTCACCTGCATAACCTCATAACCGAATATATGTTCTGAATATTAATGCCATAAATATTCATTATCTGCATAATTTCAATAAGAGAATATATCCATCATAACATGACGTTAGGGAAAACCTTTCATCAGTATTAATTCAATAAATATTAGCAATTCAACAACCGGAAGGATTGGTATAAAATTCGACAACCGTACTTATCATCAATAAACGCAATAAATATTCATCACGTGCACACTTCAATAAATGAATATATTCCTCATTACATGACTTCATAAAGATATATTATTGGGACTAATTCAATAACTATCATTTGATATTATGATCTCAACAACAGGAACTCTTCGTCAAATATCATAAATTCGATAAATATCTGCACAGGGCACAACTTCAATAATTAAGCATATTCCTCATGACATGGCTTTAATAAATATCTATTATGGATATTAATTCAGGAAATCTCATTTGATATTAATATTCCAACAACAGGAACTCTTCATCAAATAAATTCAATAAATATTTGGACAGGGCTCAACTTTAATAATTAAGTATATTCCTCATGACATGACTTCAATAATATCTATTATTGGTATTAATTCAATAGATCTCATTTGATATTATAATTTCAACGACAGGAACTTTTCATCAAATAAATTCAATAAATATTTGGACAGGGCTCAACTTTAATAATTAAGTATATTCCTTATGACATGACTTCAATAATATCTATTATTGGTATTAATTCAATAGATCTCATTTGATATTATAATTTCAACGACAGGAACTTTTCATCAAATAGATTCAATAAATATTTGGACAGGGCTCAACTTCAATAATTAAGTCTATTTCGTCATGATATGACTTCAATAATATCTATTATTGGTATTAATTCAATAAATCTCAGTGAAACTACAGCGCACGCCATAGATTGACTTTTGTTACAAATCCAGCCAACGGCGATATATAAGAGTGCAAGTGTATGATATTACGGCTTTCTCTCAATGATCTGCTGCCGTACACTCAACTTTTAAACTTGTATCGTATCCATATTGACAGTTCAATTTATAACAATCATAACTAACTTTATATTCATTCTTATAATATTTTCTGGCCTGACATTTTCTCTCTCATAGGCGGAGTGTTTAAAATGTCAGACGAGATTTAATGTTTGAGACACATTTATAAATTATTGCTCGAGAGTAAACATTTTGTAACGAAATATCCTATCACGGTCTTTTTAGACCGGATAGTCACTTATCTGTAACAGATCGCACGCTACGACGGAAAGAACGGAATGCGTAAATGTTCGATGTTGGCCTATGAGACGGCCTGTCACCGCTGGTCGCGATTATGTGGCTTATGTAGGATTCTCGGCTGCCACCACACCGTATATTTTCCAAAAGTACATCGATGTATCCCGTACGGATCTTCAAGAGTTCGGTCGCTTTATGAATTGGTCTTTATAACAACGTCGCCAATTAAACAGCTAGCGAAAATGTGCGTCCTGCTTCTGGGCCCAACCGTCCTACGTATACGAGACATGAGGCGTCAGTAATGGCGATTGCTTTTTCTTTGGTTTATTCATACGTTTCTTTCTTTGTAAACTATATAATTATAGAAATATCCTACCTGAACGTTCACACGATTATTCTTTTTCCCGATTGTATTGACACTTTTATGGATGTTTTACATTATACTCGAGATATATATTGGATACTATGCCGCACTACAATTCCTGACGTAGCATGGAGAGTGCCAGTAGCTCGGGCGTTCATAGACGATTGGGGGGAGGTGAGCGTTGCTCGCTCTCGCGAGGCCTCATAGGCCTTCGACTATTGTCAGATGGGTAGACTCATTTGATAGTTTTCGGTTAAGCGCTTCAAACGCCCCTATACCTATTTAGTGTTTTGTTTATTATGATAGTCGGTACGTTACCCACTAACCGTCGGTGACCTACCAGTTGTCGAATGTTACAATATGCATGCTCTAGAGAGCAAAAGTGAACCGATTCAACGGTGTATGAACGAGGTGGTATCATATGTCCGTGAAAATATAGTGTCAGTGAAATGCCTCGTGCAGCAGCGTATGAGATCATCGGTTCCAAGGAATTATTTGAAGAAGCGCTCGAGTACATCGCGATCTTGCTAACGACGGAGGATACGGAGTTTATGAAAATTATTTTGTCCGAAATAATTGTTGTGTTTCGTGGTCATATCGCTGATCATGCATCGGGTGTTGCGTTGCGAACGCAATAATTCTCCGTATGTGCAGCTATTTGTGATAAAGACACTGTTGTAAATAATTGTATATAGTGTACATTTCGCTCGAAATATTATAAAGTATACACCGAGGTCAGTCACGGAGAGAGAGAGAGAGAGAGATTGATCGATTGTTTTATTATGCCTTGGCAAGCCCTTGGCAAATATTAATGACAATATATAATGATATTTTAATGAGAAATCTAAATGAAACAATAACAATCTTGTAATAATAAACTTAAAAATAATTCCCAAAAATTCTAAAAATAAAAGTAATAATAAAAATAAAGATAAGGCTAAGACTAGGGTTAACTTATAGGTAGCAGATTAACTGTACAGAAAAATACAATAAAATAAAAACTAATTTAGAAACTAATTTACATCAATATGGTTAAAAAGGTGAGTATAGAGACGAGTCTTAAACTGATCTAGACTGCAAGTACTAGTGATATGGGATTGTAAGGTCTCCCAAAAATAGATGCCAAGGAGAGAAAATGCATTTCTATAGGTGGTTGTGCGATGCATTGGCACAGAAAAAGTCGACCGCGGTCTCCTCAGTTGTTGTCCAGGAGTATTACTGTAGTGATTGAACAGATCCAATAAATATGTTGGTGCTTTTTGATGCATGATGTTATACATTGAAATGCCAAGAAAATATAGACGTCGTGTTTTAACTGTAAGCCAGCCAAGTTGTCGCCTGTACGGAGTGATGTGAGTATCGCATCGAAGATCGAAAACAAAACGTATACAGTAATTAATGAGACTTTCTAATTTTAAATTCAGTTCCTCAGTCAGATTGTGATAAACTAAGCAGCAGTAGTCTAATAGCGGAAAAATTAAGGAAATTATTAACGAAGATCTTCATTCTTGAGAAAGAGCCATACGATGAAATTTTAACCTATAGACAGCAAAGTGTACTTTTTGAGAGATATGTAAAACATGAGATTTCCAAGATAAATTACAGTGCATGATCACTCCTAGGTTCCTGGCTTCACTAGCGAACGGAATATTCACCCCGTTTAAAGAAACCGGTGTTAACATTGAAAAATCGAATTCGCGTGTATACGCATTGCTACCAAATATAAGGACTTTTGATTTGGCGATGTTTAACTTTAGGCCGTTTGAAACTGCGAAGTTGGCAATAGCTTGAACGTCTTTGGTAATCAATCTTATACCTTCATTTATTTGAGACGGGAGGCAACTTAGATATATTTGCGTATCGTCAGCAAATATCATGTGCTGTGAGTATTGAAGTGTAGTGCTGATGTCATTGATATAAAGAGAGAAAAGAAGAGGACCTAGGACGGAAGAGGACCTAGGACCAAGAGGAGGAAGTCCCATGGTCATCAATAACTTTTTGAGTTCTTCCAGTGAAATATGAAAAAATCCAATCGAGAACTAATTCCGCAAGGCCTACTTGTTTTAATTTCGCAAGAAGTTGAAGGTGTGGTACCGTGTCAAATGCCTTACTAAAATCAAATAGGATGAGAATGGTAATACGCATCTCATCCGCATTGCACCTTATGTCGTCACACACACGTAGTAGTGCCGATTGAGTATTGTGACCTTTACGATAACCTGATTGGCGTGGATCAAAAACTTGGTTCAGTTCAATCCAGTCAGTGATCTGCTTATGAACCAATCTCTCAAGCACTTTTGAAAGTTCACTAAGGTTGGCTATCGGCCTAGTATCAGACGGAGAAAGCGGTGTTTTGATCTTAGATAACGGTCAAAGAAAAGCTTTTTTCTAACATTGAGGGAATTTAGATGATTGCAAAGAATGGTTGAACATAGCAATGAGCATGAAACCTCAATAGACTTGTTTCCTAGGAACAAAGAAATTCCATCTGGACCAGCTGCATATGACTTTGAATTAGAGTTGGTAGAGATAATAGATCGTACCTGGTTGGACGTGATTTCCCCAAAGTTGAATAATGGTCGAATTGGTTGAATTAATAAACTCATCGTGCGAAACTCATCGTATGAACAATGTGGCAATTGGTAAGATACAGCAGAATAAAACGAATTAAGCTCATCTGGTTGAAAGAAATTAAGTGGAGATGCAAAAGACGACTTGGCTAAACCAAGAGTCGCTAGCTCTTTCCACAATTTATTCGGATCTGTTATGGTTGACAATCTCTGTAGATGGTACTTATTTTTCGCATGTCTTAAGTAATTTCTAAGTTCGTCTCTATACTCCCTAAAGATTGCAAGATCTAGTACGCATCCAGATCGCCGTGCGCGCGTATACAATAAATTTTGCTGAGCTGTGCGTTCTCTCAAATTTGGTGTGAGCCAGGGTGCTGGAAGGCGACGAACACAGAAAGTGCGTAATGGCGCAAATTTATTCAGAGACTCTAGAAATACTCCAGACAATAGATCAACTATCGTGTTTATATCATCAGGTATAGTATCTGAATTTCCACTCGAATTGGAGCTGAATCTCGAGTTAAAATCACAAAGTACCGAAGAATTCAATTTATTCGATAAAAAATTCAGAAAGCCTCTATCATTGAAAGTATTGTAGACTCGCCATGTAATGTTACGCTTAATAGTAGGTTCCACCTCAAAGTCATAATGTAGTTCTAATAGGTCATGTCCAGCTATAAACGGAGCCTCGGATTTAACATAAGATAGTTTTTTTTCTTCACTATCCATTAGGAATACATCTATCCAGGAATCCGAAGTCACTGTGTGGTGGGTTGCAGCGGATTCGACAATGTGTAGTGAAAGGGAGAAGGCTAATTGGCGTAGATAAATTGATTCATAATCATTACTAGCTAAATTACAATTAAGATCACCTGCTGTTATAATATTTTCATAGTTGTGAGAGAAATTACATAAAGCTTCGACAAAATTCCCTAGCATTGATGCTTTTGGTGGTCTGTATACTGAGGCAAAAAGAAGCTTCTTGGCGTTGAATCCAGTAATTTCGATAATTAGATATTGAGGAGCATTTGAATATTGACTTGGTGATGCCATTAATACTTTCGCTTTTAGGGACTTGTGTATGAAGCAAGCAACTCCTCCACCTTCTTTTCCTTCACGATCCTTGCGAATGAGGAAATATCCTTCTGCCCGTAACAAGTTATCAGATACAAACGAATGGAGCCACGTTTCGCTCAACGAGATAATATGGAATTTACGCTCTGGTATGGTTGATTGAATTAGTTCCATATGCCCTCGTAAGGAATTAACATTCAACTGAGCTATTTTTAAATGAGATATTGAGTGTGAGAGGGGTAAGCAATTTTGACTATTTGGAGACAGTCAGATCAATTTATCTAGATCAGCCTCAGTTGAAACGACGATTGGTGTCTGACTATCGTTCTTGCGCACAAATATGGAACCAGAACGAGACCATACGTATTTATAATTACGTTCAGAAGCACGAGCTTTTACGAGACGTAGTAGATGATAGTGTGCGGATGGAAGAAACTCATTAACATAGACAAGCCCGTGTTGATCAAGGCCAAACACTTCTCTGAGAGTCAAATTTTTCTTAAATCTCTTTATTTTGATAATGTGCTCTCTGACTTGGTGCGATTTGAGAGTGATAACGAAAGATTTTTAAGTGATTTGTCTCGAGCTATCGCTACTGACATTACTTGGCTCTTTATGAGGACGATTTTTTTTTGTCGAGACTACGAATTTTTAGAACATCGCTTAGGAGGTTCGGTATACCAAGGGCCTTGAAAACTTTCTCCACTACTTGCTCCGCAGAATCATTTATAGCTAAAATCACACCAGATAGAGAGAGAGAGAGAGAGAGAGAGAGAGAGAGAGAGAGATTTTTTATTTGATTGGTTGTTTTATTAGCACTTACGCTACTCTCTGTTTCATTTTTATTCTTACAATTCTATTCCATTCGTTACAATTTTATCGTTACAATTTTATCCGCATTCTTCACCGCCATTAATTAACTCACAAACCGATACTTATATGGCCCATATTTTATTTCTTTCACTTGTCATCTAACTGTATTGTCACGATCTTTTATGTATTTTGCTACCGCTGTTTTAAAATTGATAATATTTGCTATATTCTGAATATCTATTGGTAACCCATTGAAAATCTGGAAACCTCTGTAGATTATGCTTTCTTGTGCGGTCAGTCTACGTGTTCTTGTTATTTCTATATTTCTTTGCTTCTTTGTGTTATATCTATGTCTGCCGCTTATCATTCTTACTTTATTTGTTAAATATTCTGGTACCATATTGTTTTTCATTTCATATACAAATATACACACATTATACTCCATTCGTTGTCTGACATCCATAAAAGATAGCGCTTGTAGCATGCTTTTTATTGGTGTACATCTATTTACATTTAAAATTACTCTCATTGCACGGTTTTGCTTTTCTGCAGCATATCCAGAGGTGTCTGACTAAAATTTAGCATTATACTACTGCAATATTCGTAGTGAGGTGCAATAATTGTTTTATATATCGTCACTTTTGTGTAACTGCTCAAGATATTTCTTATCCTACCTAAAAACCCTATTTTTTCCCTATTTTCCGAGCACGGTACCAAGCATGCTTCTCGAATCTTAAGTGCCTATCAATAATTACTCCCAGATACTTCGTTTCTTGAGTTTCTTCTATCCTTTCATTGCCTACACGAATTATTTGATTATTATGTAAATGATTTTTCCTGGGGTCACATATAGCCATGTATACCGTCTTTTTAACATTGATTTTCATCGAGTTTTTGTCTAACCAGATCCTTAATAATTCTAATGCCTCGTTTAAAGTGTTTTCTATAAAACCTATGTCCTCACTGCATACATAAATCATTTTGTCATCTGCGAAGAGTCCAAACTCACATGCTTGACCTCTGTACACTTTACTTACATCGTTAATATATAGTATAAATAAAAATAAGAGAGAGAGGGAGAGAGAGAGAGAGAGAGAGAGAGAGAGAGTCCTAAAACCGAAGCACCAGCAAAGGTCTGCGATAGAAAGAAGTCGGAGCGCTCGACTCTGTTTCATTAACACAGCAGATCATGGAATACGTGCCAATGTCGATTAGCAGCAAAGCAGCAGAGCTTGGTAAGTAAAAAATATAAAATAATTTAAAAATCGTGATTTAAAATCATGTAATATTTATTTTTAATTATAAAAAATAATGTCTTGCAGAGCGAGCAGTCCCTGCGTATGAACCGACACCGAGGGTTCGTTATTCGTGTTATGGAGAGCGAGAGGAAGATACATATACTGTGCAGATAGAGCTAACTTCGGGAAAGAAAAATGTCACCCGACATCCTCATTCACAGTTGTCGTCGGTGGTAGAAGATCATCAACGCTGCCAACTTTGTATAATGAGGCATAGCATATCAGGTAAGATAATATCGATTATTCTGTACACGATGTTTTTTATTGACCAGTGCGTTCAATTAAATAGTTGTTTCATTCTTTTTTCAGAAGTACACAGTGATGATAACACCCACAGCGAAAAATAATTTAAAAGCATGCGAGGTCCATGCGGATACAAACGATGATAAGAGGATTATAGGAGCATAGTGTAAGCAGAAGAAATATAACACGGTAGAAAAAGAAACAAGAAGACCGCGAAACATAAGAGACACAAGTCGACGGCCGTTAGATTCCCAGCACGAAGGAGTAACAGAGACAGTAGACTCGAGAAACACCTGAGCGTCCGAGTGAGTACAGGCGTACCGAGGCTTGCGGGCACTAGGCCATCGCTCTCGGACATGAAAAAGTAGATACGTCACACCTCCGAAATTCCCTCGCTGACATAAACAGCGGGTCAGCGACCGGCTGGCCTTGCTTAGGAGGCGAGGGGAAGATGGGTGAGCGCGGCAGCGGCGAACCGCAGAAGTCAGGAAATGCGTTATATTTCGAAATAAGAGTAAAATGATGACGTAGGGTTCAGCGGAGCGAGGGGAAGGCTATAAGAAGGCCTGCGTGGAGTGGGAGAGCTCTCTTGATTTTTCGGCACGACTACAGAAGGATAAGAAATAAAAAACAGTCTGAGTAAAAGTATAAAATTGAGAACTAATTCTTTTGCGATTCACTTCGTGATAAAACACGTGAATAAGTGAGTGCAAGTGCGTAAGTCAGGAAGAACAGCGGAAAAACAATAGTCTCGGTAAGATATACTAGGAAATTAATAAGAACTAGTGATATAGTGGAGAAAATCCCAATCACAAAGTTTTAACTAGTTATAAATTAAATAAGATAGATGCGTCGGATATAAGAATCAAGTTAAGCGGATAATATTAAGAGAACCGAATTAAGTGAGTAGAAATTAAGAGAAGGAAAGCAAATCGTGTGGTTTTTACACCAGCCCTATAGTCGGAAATTATACATGCAAGTGAGCGAAAGAAGGAAAGAGAGAAAGTGGCACGAGAGTGAGAGAATAAAGAATTGTAAACAGAGTTAATACACTCTGTCCACGGAGAGTCTGACGCACGTGGCTGTGTGTGTGCGGGTAACGAGACAATACCGAGGCGTTGGTACGTAACCGTAGCTCGAGCCCAAGAATACCGAGAATTTATGTGCAAATAAGAAGAAATTATAATAAAATAATCGCAGGAATTCCCAAATTCCGATACAGAGTGGAGTATAGAATTAGGAAATGTAAAGGATAGAGATAGGTAGAATTAAATGCAGAGGATTAATAACTAGGAATAAGCAAGTCTCGGATAAGAAAATATAAATGATAGAGTGTGTTAGAGTGCAACAAGAGTAAAAGAAAAAGAATTGTACACAGGGTTAATACACTCTGTACAAAGAGCGAGTGCGATGCGAGTGACTGATAGGGTGAGGATGTCTGTGTACCGAGCGTACAGCAATACTGCTATACGGAAAGAATAATAAACCTGCGAGGATACTGAGAATAGATGCATACCGAATAAAATTATAATCGTAGAAATAGTCGCTAGAATTACGAGATTAAAAAGATCATTACGCATAATTCAAGTGAACGTAATTAAAAAGTGACGTTTTTTATGAAACTGTTTTCTCCGAATAAAGCCTCACTGTCAACCACCACGAAGTCTCAATTAATTGGTTATGTGATCGAACACCAAATTCCCACGGTAAATAAAAATATATGTTAACGATAAAAATTACCATTACAAGCAATATCACGAGTGATAATACAAATTAATTCCGTATAGCGATAAAAATGAAATTAACGGTGAAGGAATCTCCGAGCGTGGATTACCGTGTTTGCAGGGCTGTTGCATACTACGGAAAATGAGTAAAGTGCTTTCCATAAAATATTGATTAATTAAAAAAATACCTGATCTTACTGTGTCTCTTATTTTTATAGCATAATAATTAGAGAATTATAATTGAAGTCTTTCTCTTTCTCTCTCTGTGTGAGGGATCATATTCTATATCTTTTACTGCAGAGCAAGCGCTTTCCGAGGAGCACAGCGCAGGGCTATGCATGCTCGAAAACCGCTTTCGTTGCATTCAAAGTGATGGATACGTAGTTATGCTTCATAGGAGGCTGTTATCTTTATACCCGTGATACTCTCTAGCAGCATCTCGAGCATTTAGTCTGTCTTTGGCATCCTACTTGCAAACAATAAAAAGCAATATGTATCCGCGATACGGCAAGGAGATTTTAAGCGACGCGTTTTGGTGCCGAGTAATGTTTGTCGAGATGTGATGAGCGTGTTCCTGCGTACACAGGAAATGTGCGATGCATACGACGATCTGGAAGAGCTCCTGCGTAGCGTGTATTTAGTGGAACGTCGTGGAAGACCCATTGAACTTGGGGAACTGTATATCGGAATGTCCTGTACTGTGCCTCGTTTCAATAACGTTGTCCGCGGGGAAGTGGTTTACCCGGACTTTGATGGGTACTGCGAGGTGTTGCTAGTCGATTTCGGCGAAACTATTTACATTGACTGGTCTCACCTATTTCATCCGGATCCTCTAGCAAGTATGCTGCCGGCTCTTGTCATGGAGTTTTCAATATACGGACGCGAACGCGTGGATGTTGCAGGTATAGAGTATCTCGTCGAAGAAGCGTGCGGTAGAGATGGCTTGATCGCTGTCATGATGCGACCTCTTGCCGGCGATAACGTTCCGCGGGTTCGATTATCGAACAGGGAACGCGCGGACGTGGCGGCGGTTATTATAGAAGCCCTCGGTGATGAGATAGATATCGGCTACGACACGACGCTGCGCGCGCGCGCGCGCGTGTGTGTGTGTGTGTGTGTGTGTGTGTGTGTGTGTTTTCCGTGGGTAGGTGAAAATCTTCAAAAAGACCCTAGGTAACCCGCGTTACCTAGGAGTGTGGGATTTTTACCCACTAAAACCACCTCTCTTCGTCCCTGCCTTGTGCTGCCCCCCGCGGTACTGCCGTCAGGTATTACTTCGAGGGGCAAGGGATCGGCTACGGCCGCGTCAGGGTTTTATTCTTCCTCATGTCTTTGTCGTTCTTCTGTGAGCAACTTTTTCAAGACTGCCGTTGCAAAGTCCTCAATACTGCTCCATGAATCTGCTGCATCGAGCATGAGTTTCACGATGTTATCCGGAGTAATCCATTCGCTGAGATGCTCCTGAAGCTGATCTCGCTCGTTGTTAAAACGTGGGCACATAAAAAATACATGCTCTGCGTTTTCGGCCACGTTGCAAGCTGGGCAGTCCTCACTGTCGTCCAGCTTAAATCGGTGAAGGTATTTCTGAAAGCAGCCATAGTCCGTTAGAAGCTGGGTAAGATGAAAACCTACCTCCCCATGGTTGCGGTTCACCCATGCCTCAAGCGACGGAATCAGCCGATATGTCCATCTGCCCTTAGGCGACTCGTCCCAGCGCTGCTGCCATTGCAGTAGTGACGCTGCCTTTTCCTCCTTGGCAATAATCTCTTTGTCGAGTGGAGTCCACCGACTTCGGGTGTAGATCCTGCTCCGCTCGTCTGCAAGAATTTCCAGCGGTGGCATGCCAGCCACCACACATACTGCCTCGTACGATATGGTGCGGTACCCGGCAGCAACTCTCAGAAGAGTTCCGCGGTATACCGACACCATTTCTCTTCGGTATGAAGCCACCTTAAGTGCCTCGTGCCAAATCGGTGCAGCGTACAAGAGTATCGATGTTATAACTGTTGCAAGCAGTGTTCTTCTCGCCTGCTTGGGCCCTCCGATATTCGGCATAAGTCGCGCTAGTGCTGCGCTGACTTTTGCACCTTTAGCAGCCACGTTCTCAATATGCTGCTTGAAGCTGAGCCTTGCATCTAGCATCACTCCGAGATACCTGATATAAGGTTGCGACGTGATTTCGCAATCACCAACGTCCAGAGTGATGGTTTCGACTTTCTTCCGACTCGTAAAGAGCACGGCTTCAGTTTTATGCTGCGCAAGCTCCAGACCGACTGAATGCATCCACTTTCTCACGGTGTAATATGCCTCTTCGAAGGTGCAGTTAACCTCTTCAAGGGTCTTAGCCGGAATGACTAGCCCTGCGTCGTCGGCAAACGCCACCAGCTCTGCTCCCTGTGGTAGCTGCGTCTTTAGCAACGCGTCATACATCAGGTTCCACAGCAACGGCCCCAGAACCGAGCCTTGGGGAACTCTTCCCGAGACTTTATAATACACGGGACCATTTTCTGTATCGTACATTAAGCGCCTCCCGCAGAAACAGCTCTTGATCATCGCTCTCAGGTGATCTGGCTTTCCCAGTTGATCTAAAGCCTTGCATATACTATCCCATTTGGCTGAGTTGAATGCGTTTTTAACATCCAACGCAGCTAGCAAGCAGTATTTCTTGGCTCCTCGAGTTCAGCGCGCTCCGGAGATCGCATCCTTCGCGGTAGCTACTACGCGGCCAATGGTTTCGATGGTTGACATGTCCTTCCGGAAACCGTATTGGTTTTCCGCGAGGCCATGTCCAACAGAGGCATCGATTCGATTGGTAATAATGCTCTCGAGGATTTTCCCGGCTGTATCCAGCATGCCCAACGGTCGATACGCCGAAGCTTCCTCCGGCGGTTTGTTGCCTTTAGGGAGCAGCACGAGTCGCTGTCACTTCCACTGTATCGGAAATGTTCCCTCTGAGAGGCACGAGTTATACATCTCCAGGAACAGTTCCGGCGCAGCTTCTATGGCTGACTTTAACGCCGTGTTGGGGATGTTATCCAAGCCCGGCGCCTTCGTATTTCCCACTCTCCTGGTGGCCCGGAGTAATTCCTCTTGAGTAATGGGAGGGACTACCTCACTCTCGTCCCGCGGCACTGGGTAGTCGTACTCTGGTTGCTTGGGAAACAACACCGCGACGATTTTTCCTAGTTGCGTTGGGCAAGTGGGCTGCTGCCGGGACTGCGTCTTGACCGTTGACATAACAACCCTATATGTCTCCCAAATGGGTCGTTGTGAACTTCCGCCATAAGCCTGATCCTTCCTTCTCTCTTGCTATGCTTGATAGCTTTAGCGAGTTCGGACCGTGCCTCCTTGAAGGTCATTTCCAGTTGCGGAAAGGTTGGCCTTTTTCGGGCTCTTTAGGCGAATCTCCTGGCGTGCTTACATTGGGCACGGAGCTCAGCAATCGTGTCGCTCCACCAGTATGCCGAAGCGTGCTGGTTTCCATTGCCGCGCCGCGGCATGGCAGCGTCACATGCCCTCACGACAGCATCCATGACCTGTTTGGTCTTTTCCTCTGCTGTCTCTGCGGTGATTTTGGCATCCTCCATGCAGGCACATAGGGAGCCTTTGTCGAGTGCGTTCGCCTTCCATCGGATGATTTTGGCCTGCTTCGATACGCGGTTTGCACACATCGATGGCGGCTGTATGAGCCATGTGATGGCACAGTGGTCGCTATGTGTGCAGATCTCCGTTACCTGCCAGCAGTTGCTCTTTGAGAGCCCTGGGCTGACAAATGTCAGGTCGATGATTGACCTGCTCTCGCCCCTGGTGTACGTTGGGACTTTACCGTCGTTGAGAAGCACCGAGTTCAGCACCGAGAAAGCCTCAAGAAGAGCCCGCCCTCGGTCTGTCGTCCGTTTGCTGCCTCATTCCACGGCCCAGGCGTTGAAGTCCCCGGCGATGGCGACTGGGTGTCGGTTCCTGGCATCGTTGACCAATCGGTCCAAGGCCTCCTCATACTCCTGCTGCGTCAGTCGAGGTGGCATATAACAGCTGTATATATGCACACCGTTAACTTTCGCGAGCACGAAATATTCTGCAGGCGTTTTCATGATCTCCCGGATAGGGCGGCACCGCAAGCCCAGATAGCAACTGAGCCTGTTGTATCCGCCCTCCAGGAAGGGCCTGACCTATTTCGGTATTGTTCCGAAATTATTGCCACATCAATGTCGTCCTCCCGCACCGTCTGCATGAGCAGGTCTTGTGCTACCTCGCAGTGGTTGAGATTTATTTGCAAAAATCTCATTTCCTCTTGCTTTGTTTGTGTTTCTCGAGGGCCAATAAATAGACCGGGCACCGGCTGCTTCCAGTTTCGTGATCTACCTTCTCAGCACCTTTCTCCTTGCAGAGCATGCTTTGAGCGGTCTGCACCTTTAAAGCTCTGCCCTCGGTGGCCGAAGTCGTGGAATCTAAACTACCTTAGGGGCAGGTGGCTGTTGTCTCGCTCGCGGATGCGACACACTGTCCAACCGATCTTCACTTTCCCCAGTTCCAGGGCTGTTCCCGCAATTGTTGCTGGGAGACTCAACGGCAGTTTGCGTGCCACCGTATGCCTTCCGCAGCGATTTCACTGCCGAGACTGTGATGCTTCGGCATTCAGCTGCAATGCCAGCGCTTTCGTGACTTCGTCTTTGTCTGCAACTTCGTCGAGATCTCTGATCTCGAGTTGCATTTCTTGGGTCCATGCACGGACCTTCGCACGGTCCCCAAGGAACGCCTTCATCGAGTCCTTAAGCTCAGGACCAAGTGCAAGTCGCCCCCTGCCGTTCGCCGAATTTTCTCGACGTCACACAGTAGACGCAGAGCCCGAAATCGTGGCAGAAAAGTCAGAAAAAATTTTTACAATCGGGATATTTGAGCAGGCAGTCAGGTAGAGGACTAATGGCTGCGTTAAATTGTAAAAGGGGAACCTTTTTCACCGTATACCTTCGTCGCTGCGTCAGTTGGAAGTTAGCCTTCGAGACGAGTGTTCGCATCGCGCGCTGAACGAGCGAAAACTACCGTGACTTATAAAATCGATAACTTTAAAGTGAAGTGTTTTAAATCAATCCGGAGACATGGATACGACTTCTGGAGGTATGTAGAAGATATTTTTACATTGGTTGAGTTTAAAATAAATATGTAAATTATTGAAGTGTAGTATAAACTACTGCATAAATAAAGTGAAAGAATTTTGTAAACTTATATTTTCAACTATCCGAAAAGTTATACTTTCTGCCATATTCTGCAACAGCCAATGTCTAGGCCTTTAGTTTATTATATAAGCTTGCGAAATTAACAGGAATTAGCTGCCTGGAGCTGCCTAACTTTGTCTGTTATGGTTTTTGGCAACGTAAAACAGGCGGTTGCCGACCGTGCACGCGCGCGCGGCGCCATACGCCATGCCATGGGGCCATTGAACAGCTGCTACTTGAGCAATAGGACTATATCCATACATATACCATATATAATATATATATATACATATATATATACAAAATACAAATTCAAGTAAATCATTTATATATCTATTTTTGTAGACATACAACAATACATATAAATGTAAGTATATACTAAAGTAATTAATTTGAATCGTCACATTTGATTTATATTTGATACATTTTTATTATATATATAGGTATATATGTGGCATTCCACGCCAAATCGGACAGTTCAATTTTTTTTCCCTTGATTTTGTCATATTTTCATGTACTCATCAAAAATCGGCTTCTGGTACATTTTGAGATGTTTTTGGTCACCCGTTCAAAAAATATTTGTTTATGTTTTTTTGCTCATAACTTCTTCCATAATAGTCTAAATTCAATTTTTTTTGATAACTGTTGTTTTTTATGTACTTTTCAAAAAAAAAATACGAATAATTATTGCGGCTACTTATTTGTTACAATAATTAAAATTCATTAAAATTTTGATCTGATCCTTCAACACAAATTCTATACAATTTTATGTCTTTATTACAGGGTCCCATTACGAAGGAGTACATTTGACGAGGAAAGAATTATATCTTATTATAAAGGATAATTTGAACGATAATTTCGCTACCTTATTGTTTGGCTTTCTGATTCGCAATCAGTCACTTTCACAACCCGCGTATATCAATTTTGTTCAATTCAATTATAATAATTAAAATTCAAATAACTAATGCAAGTTATATATCATTTTATACGAAAACGTCATACTAAATAAGTAAATTATTTCATCCTTTTTTGAGTGGTACGGCAGGAGGGAGTTTTTTTGAAAATTTTTAATTTTTTTTAACATACTTGTCCGCGATATTGGATCAGCCATTTTGTTTACAATAATTTGGCTTTCGGATTCGTAATGAGCGACCCTCAAAACCCACATATAGCAGTTTTTGTCAAGATCGGACACCTTTTTAACATTCATGTCCGCCATATTGGATCGGCCATTTTGTTTACAATAATTTGGCTTTCGGATTCGTAATAAGCGACCCTAAAAACCCGCATATACCAATTTTTGTCAAGATCGGACACCTTTTTAACATCCATGTCCGCCATATTGGATCGGCCATTTTGTTTACAATAATTGAGCTTTCAGATTCGTAATCAGCGACCTTAAAAACCCCTGCATACCAATTTTCATTCCGATCGGAGGTTATTTGTATTTACTGCCACGATTTCGGGCTCTGCGTCCACTGTGCGTCAGTGGCAATGCCCTTTACCGTGTCATCTATGCGCATTTGGCGCAAGATGTCGGCATACAACTTGCTTTCACCAGTCTTGATGACCAGGGCATCTGGTCGAGGGGGCCTCAGGCGTTTCGCCCTCTTCTTTTTTTCCTCTCTCTGCCACGCTGGGTGTTCTTCTGACGCCGGTGTCGGTCTACTGCTTTGTGGCGTGGGAGTGTTCAATACCGCCGCCTGGAGCCTTCGCTGATGCTTCTGCTTCTTACCGGCTGGCCTCATTTCTCGCGGGGTGGATGAACCCCTGCGACGCTTGCCGCTCGGCGCTTCCAGGCCCGACGTGGTCTGCGTTGTCTGCATAGTTGCAGACGGCGGCACCACTGCCTGTTGATGCATACTTTCCGGCGCTCCCATTGTTCTATAGCTGCTTCGGCATGCAGCTATGAGCCGTTTGATTTCTTTATGGACGTTCATCTTGCCCTCCGTATACTCAGCAAGCTCGTCCAATCTGCTACCGAGACGCTCATATGCCTCGAGCTCCTTCTTCCTTGTCGCGTCCTGTCGCCAAGTTGACCACCACAGTCGCACTACGGCCGTTGGATGACGACGCCAGGGAGCCCGCTTGCCCACTCCCTGCCGCCGGTACTGGGGTTCCGAGCCCCTGCACCGTAACCGGTACAACACTTGTTGTGTTCTCCATTTTTGGTTTATTATTCGGGGATCCTTCCCCTAGTCTGTTTGGTCCGCGGGAGGAAAATTCCTCCTACCTGCAATATCTAGCAGGTGTTCCCCTATCCGCCACCTGAGGACGCACCACGGGTTACAGACTCCCCCTCTCTGTGTGTGTGTGCGTGCGTGTGTGAAAGAGTACATTCGAGAGACAGGAGTTTAAAATCGCTTTGGCAGGAGGGTAGATGCTTACAACAGCTGCGGTGGTGAGTACATAATTTCATTCATTTTTCCAAGTATGTGTAAACCTTTGCTCCATCCTGCTCTTATCTCTACTCTTTCTTGTTCTGATGGATGGAGCAAAGGTGTACACATACTACCCTCTTCTTATTCATTTTAAAGGAAATGCATTCGATATGTGGTAACGGTATTAAACGGTCACATTGCTCTTAATGGGCTTGTTCGGACTCGAGCAGGAAGGAAAGTAATTTTAGGCTTTTGTAATAGGTAGAAGTAAGGTTTATTCAATAAAACAGATAAAAATTATGCGATACAGCAGAAAAAGAAATGAATATTATGTCATTCTCGAACCCTTTTTCCTAGTATTACGGCTACCGCGCGCCTTACAATAGACTATTCCCGGGCACTCGAGTGCAGATACAATCGTGTACGCAAAAAAAACTGGAATATTTATGAAGATCCTCGGTAATATGTTCTTAGTTGGTGACAGTTTTTAGACGATAGTTGGAGTATGCTCGATAATTTGTGAGATGACGTTGATAGTTATACAATGTAAATAGATTCGTTATTTAATAATATGATTCATGATAATGAAGTTGAGCGTTAGTCGATAAATCTGTTTACCCTTCGTGTTCCGTGGGTATGCTATTTAGCACGCGTACCATCGGTAACTAGCCGGCCGCTGCTGATAGAATCGCGACTAGACGTGTGTCTACTACTGACTTGCAACAGACCCGTGGAGTTTCCTGCTGATATAATAAAAATCTTTTTAAAGGTCGTCTTACGCGTCCACCCGACCGCCGCTACGATCCGGCGTCAGTCGGATACACTCGAGGTGCATGCGCAGCTTTGTCAGGATCGTACCTGGTTAACCTGTCGCCTTGGGTATTTTCCTCGAGTAATCATTTAGATCATATCCCTACTTCCCTACGCTATCAGAGTTTCATGGTTTTAATGTGGAGGCATTATATATTCGCTCTATAAAATATTTCGGAAAGTCTTTCGTATGAGAGAGTGTAGACTGTTAGCTTGCTCGATCCATGGCTACCAGAGCGAGAGACCAAGAGACAGAGATAGACCGCTCTGTTGTTGTTTGGGTCTGCGGTACATTGGCCTCGGACGCAGCACCAACTCAGCGGCTTTCTGTCAAATGTACGTCAGGTACCACAGCTGGGCTCTCTGGATATTAGTACGGCTGCACCTAGCGAGGACTAACTGCTCTTCCTTCCTGGTAGCTGGACTTCTGCGTTGGCGGGAGCTGTGAACAAAACTGTTCCTCGAATGCCGAAATTCTGGTCTTTTTATACCAGAATCCCCTCCAGTTGGCCCATGCTTTCAGTATAACTATAGTCCCGGCGCACGCGGATGGACTGTGCCCACCCAGATTGCAACTTCGGTTGCTTGCCCTGGGTGAACGTCTTATCTGTACGGGAGTTAGCAACCCCGCCGTGGTGTAGGCTCGGGTGCTTACCAAGCGAGACGTTAAGTCTTCGGACTAATTGGGAGATAGGGAGGTTGTTGCAGCCTCACGGCTTTGCCGTGTACAACCTTTAAATGGGTTGGACTCTGTCGGGCATACGGTTTTTAAAAACGCCAACGCGTAAATAGGGAGTTTATGGATAGTGCTCCCCCTCACACCAAGAGGTAACACTCGGGTAAAACCGAGCGGGGATTGGTAGCCCGCCCCGATGCAAGTCGGGGGGGCGCGTTGGCCGAGCGTATCTCGGCCCCACGCTCGCGGGAGCCGTGTCGTAGGCCGAGAGGCGGGAACGGCACGTTAATAACAAGGTGATCTCAGTATGACTATAGTTGGTGGCGGTCCTGTAGCCCATGTCCTGTAGCCCACTGGTAGCCTTGGTACTTTTTGAAATTATTCGTTGGCTTTTAATTCTCTACCGGTGCTTTTCGAACGAATAACGGGACTTTGTCTTTGACGTGTCGGCCTAATGGTGTAAGTGACGCTCGGTAGCCGTGCTCTGTTGTGTGCGTACCGAGCGTCGCGAGTTGCCGAGTACCAGCTAGTCTACTTGGTGTATGTCGCGCGCGGTAGTGCAGCCTCGACGTATATATTGTGCTTTATAGTCAATACGTCGCAATGTATGTATTAATATTTCTATTTATAAATTCTTTCGAGGGGTTACTCCTCGCCTCGGTTGCATGCGCCAAGATAGAGAGAGGGAGAGAGCGAAAAGCGCCTTGGTCGGGAAGCGAGGTGTCGAGGGATTCGGGTCACGCTGCGCTGTAGATCCGAGTCGCTTCTGCTGTCTCTTTTATGACTAATACAGAATGTAGTTCTTCAATAATGTTAAACTTATTTTAATTCTTAATAGTATATAACGTGAAGAGACATATTGTAACGGTTTTTTACCTTATCATCACCCTTAGAGGGTTTTAGTTCGAACTCGAGCAGGGAGGAAATTAATATAGGCTTCAGTATTAGATAAAAGTATGATTTATTAGAGACATTAGATAGATAAATAATTTGTATGATAATTAAATATAATTCTTTTTAGTTTTGGTGATTATGCACCTTACAAAAAAAACTTGAACCGGGCTTACGCATGCCGTTATAATCGTGTTCGCACGAAGTAGGATATTTTATATTGATTCATTGAAATATTTTCTTCAGTTATATGGTAGTATAGTTTCTAAATAGTTTGCTGGGCTTGCCATCGTTAGTATATCTATATCGGCTCGGTTATTATTCCTCGCCTTCGGAGGTCGTCTATTATATACCTATATTGAGTGGACTGTAGTGGGGTCCGAGCTCTCGCTCGAGCTCTCCTGGCTACACGATCTACTCGCTGGTCCCGCCGCTGTTCCGGTGGAGGCGTCAACGCGGTGCATCCTCAGTGCATCGGCGCATCGGAAATGCGAGAGGAGCGGCTCTAGCTAGTTTTTAGGGCGTTTTTTAAGTCCCTATGGATTTAATATATTTTTGATCCATACCACTTGGTTTATTTTCGATGGGAGATTTGTCGGCTTGGATACTCTGCTACTTGAATGATTGGTGGCTCAGTAGTTGACCTTGGAAGATGTTCGTTTTCCCTTGGCCAGAGGTATCAGGTCTGGTCCTTGGAGTGGTGTGGTTGAAGGTGCTTCTCCTTGGGTTGACTAGGTGGTCCTTCTTTAGCTGGATGGCTGGTCCTCTCTTTGGTTGGTCAGCTGGTCCCCCTTTGGTCGATTAGCTGGTCCTCCTTTGGTTGGTTAGCTGGTCCTCCTTTGGTAGATTCCGGATGTTGGCGAAGTCTGTGAACAGAATGCTCCCCGACTGTGGTATATCGTGCCCTTTTATACCGACTTCCCCGCTCTTCTTCCAAGTTCTGCCGGTATAGCAGGGTATCACTATATCTGCTAGTCGTCTTGTACACCATTTCCTGTAGCCCATTTGTCCCGTTAATCTCCTCTCCTTGGTTATAGTGATTTAGCGTGTTCCTTTTAGATTGTTCTTCATATGTTTCTTGAGACTATAGTCTTACTGCTTGGTAGTATAACTATAGCTCGAGTAACGGCAGTTGGTCTTTATAGGTGTGCGTGCTGTGTGGTAAAGATCTCTGTGTTTGTGTGTGTGGGTCTCGTTTAGGCTCGTCATTTTGGCAGTATATTTAATTATAAGACGAATTTGTCGTCTTAATTTTTTTTATATCCTCTCACGATGCTAACTGTTTAGTTAAACAATGTACTGGCTTTTCGATTTTCATTAATATTTAATTTTCATAATTGCAATTATTTCTTGTATCCTTTTAGGTAAGCATTTCTTTTCTGAATTCCTATTATAATTTTAGATTAAAATTGTTCATAAGTCCAAATCATTGTATATCAAATGGCTGCTTAGACTTGCAGTGGGTCGCAAAGTATATGTTTTATAAATATGTACTGTTTCGAGGGAACACTCCTCGTCTTATGGTGTTAACACAGAGAGAGGGGAAAGACGGCAACGGCTCGAGTGCGACTTGAAACTGTAGACCGGCATGTTTCTTCGCCGGCAACTGCTACCGTAGCCTCGAGTCGTCTCTGCCATCGCTCCAATGACTAATATGACTCATATCTTTTCTTATTTTATCCCATTTTAATTCTGGCTATCTGTGTGATATTATTGCTTAATTCTTATATCGAACACGCGGTTAGACGTTTTATTCCCTTTAAATTATCGATTTGTTTATTAAATATATATTCCGTAGCCTAAATATTTACTTCGTGAAAAGTCCAAATCTTTCGTACAATTGTGTTTCAATTATTATTTGTCTATTTAGAAATTTTAAAGAGCTGCCTTTTGAGCTTTTGGTGTTCTGATGTCAAAAACAAATTCCAATTTTCTATCAATACCATTAATAAGACATATGTCTTCATGTAATATTGAATATCAATTTATATAAGGACTTGCAAGGCAACGAAGACGTTGCCACGGCAGTTGGTTTACCTTCGTGACCCAGATATGGTACGTGACAGGGGGAAGTAAACGAGCACCCGACAGTCGCCAACAGAGCACGTGGGCACGAATCAATTAAAGACTTCGGTGACACGCGCTGCCAATGATATCCACAGGCCATAGAGGGAAAACTCTTGATACGAGATTTAAGTCCATCGATGCTGACTGTTAGAGTGGGGCAGTGGCCTAGCAACTCTTAGTTTCTCGTTGTTAGGTAGAAGGAGCGATTTTACGTTAACTCTCTTTGAGAAGGCTGTACCTCGGGTCTCCCCCTACCAGCACTGTTAACTCACGTCTGATGGTCGACGGTTAATTCTGTAAACTAGACCCACCATCCAGTCTTTACCGCGGCCAAGAGAACTGCTATGACCAGATGTTTTTGCACAGTCGGCTTGGAAAAACCCTGTCCTCACAATTTCTGGTCCATTGGACAAGTTGGACCTGCCCCCTCGGGAGCGGTGACTCACTTGGCCAGCACCGGCGGAGTCACCAGTTCTTTTACTCGGTCCCAGCTGGTCACCCGGAAAATATCCAGGTAGTTCGGCCTCAGTAGCACGGCTGCACCGGCTGGCTACTTCCTTAGAGCGATAGCCCCTGCATCTGCCGATTACAGCCCAGTTGTTAGGTATAGTGGTGAACCTGGCAGTCCATTGCTGGCGCGCACCATGTGTTTCCACTGCCCTGCCTCGGTGTGGCTGCAGGTCTCAACCCTCCCGCCATCATTATACCTGTATAATCTTTGGTAACTATAGGACCCGACCACAGCGCAGTTTTATGATCTTCTTTGAAAGAAAGTAAGATATTGAAGCATGGTTACGTCAGGACATAACACAATCAACTGAGGCCGCTGGAGGCCCAGGAACCCGATCATTTAAGAGACGCCGATGATGAGGCTATGGAGGAGGAGGAAGAAGATGACCGCGACAGCGACAGCGCCGACGACAACGATGATGTCCTTAGCAGCCCGGCTAGCCCTGACCCTGAACAGCCGGGCATAGAGGAAAAAGAACAACCAGTGATGGTTCACCAGAGGCCTCTAAATATAGACGAGGCATCCACAGAATCCGAGGATGACTCGTATTATGGTGAGTGAAAATAATTTAAAAATATTTAGTATTAGATTATTCTACGAAGGTAAATTAATAAAATTCATTTTCTGATAGATAATCAGCGGCAAGGTGACGTGCCGGCTGTCGTGCACGAGGTCGGAAACATTCCTGATAGCCCCGAGCCACCGCCGCCTCACGAGCAAGGTTTTCACCTAGACGAAGATGCAGTGGTGATTCGCATCCGCGTGATACCACACTATCACGCGGATAGTACGGTCGGGGATGATTCCAATTTCTGCGACGCGGACGATGACCTTGTTGCCGTACGTCTGTACGTGGCATTGCGCGGACCCCGGAAGAGTGAGCGTAAAAAAATCCTCAAATCTCGATATTTTACAGCTCACTGGCCTTTGCTGCTGTCGCCGATACCATCACTGGTTTCCGCAGAGCCTTCGTCGTCGTCATTATCGTCATTATCATCGGCGTCATCATCAACGTGCTCGTCGTCATCATCATCGACGTCAAATGAAGACGAATCGACATCATCATCGTCGTCGATTGAAGACGAATCGACATCAGCACCAGCATCGAAAGTGTCGTCATCAGCATCGTCATCGCACGAGGTATGTCCCGAGAATCAAATAGGTAGGGGTTTAGTTGATGCTCGGGTTAATAGCGTTAGTCGCGTGGTAGCAGGCGTCGATAATACTAGGAATAATAGCCCGGGTACAGAGATCCGAGACACTGAGATTATCATCGATGATACGGACGATATTTTACCGCCGGGAAATCGTTTTGTTGTCGTGGGTGCGGAGCGATATAAATATTTACGTCGTTTCGGGATTTCAGCGCGACAGATGGATCTCACGTTAGTACAACCACCCGCATCTATAAATCCGGTCACGTGGATCCATAACTCTATCCGAGATATTCACGATTATTTCATAAAGGATCGCGATGACATAGATTTAATAGGTGTGTCATTCACCGTTACGTATGTAGCCGTGCCGGCTGGTCAGGGACTTCGTGTGTCAATGGTGAAGAGTTGATCCATGAGTTGTATAATACAAAACGGGGATAATTTGTGTTTTCCGCGCTCGATCGTTGTAGCCCTTGCAAACAACGTACATAAACGCGAACGTAGCAAAGACTCGGAAATAGCTTGGATTTGTATACGACAAGGGGCGTCGCTCGACCAACGGGAAAAAGTGCGATTTCTTGTTCACCTGGTTCGTGTGCAAATACCTCTAGAAGGCTGTTGTATTCCGGAAATAACAAATTTCCAAAGATACCTCATACCTTTGAGGATTGCTATTGTGATATAGGATTGGGACTCACTCGGTACAGATGTATCCCCGCTTTTTGATGGACAAACGTCTTTCGTAATGCAGGGGCCATCCGAGGTCATTAATATATCGTATAGTGCTATTTTAAAATACTATTCGCCAATCACCAACCTAATGGGCGCAGCAGGTGGTAAGAATTATTGTATACCGTGCAATAAATCTTATCGTCATGAATTAGAGCATCGTTTCATTAGGAAGTGTCCACGATGCTTCAGTGTGCCGCCCTGAATCAAAGAGTTAGTCCCAACGGTTGATAAAGAACTCGTGGCTGGTCCGGTGGTGGGTACTAGTCAAACAGTGGCCCTCGCTATGAAGCGAGAAGTCGTGTGACGATTGTGGACGAATGTTCTACAGCCCCTTGTGGTTCGCTAACCATTTAAAACCTTTGGTAAACCGCAATAAGGCGAAACAGTTATGAAAATCTATTTGCGAGACTAACCGCGTTTGTAAATATTGTGATAAAGTTATGAGTGACAATCACAAGATTCACAAATGCGGTGTTTATTTTTAAATCGCTTGTGTCGTAGTTCGCATGGCTTTCAATGATCGTTGTTATATGCAATTTGCCACACCACGGAAAGAATTGGAACCGGTCGTGGGACACTCTGAAACGTTATTTATATTTTACGGTTTCGAAACGCGCCAGGCTAAGCCGTATATTACTACAAATACGGGAGATGACTCGTTCGAACACGTGGTCACGCATTGTCTAGCGCAACAGCTGTGTGAGCTTTATTTCTCTGTAGGAGAGCATCTACGCTCGGGCCATTGCTTGTGGTGTGGTGTGCAAGAGTTTGTATTCAAAAATAATCCTGTAGAAGAATTTGTAGATTTGGCCGTGCGACCTTCTACGAAATTTCGTAATATAGTGTGTATTGCACACAACGCCAAGGCATTTGACAGCCAATTTATATTGCGAAGCATCGTAGAACGTTCCACGGATATGCCCAGCCCCAGTATAATCTTGACCGGTAATTCAATAGTTTCAATGCGGGTGGGCCCTACGACTTTTATAGATAGCATAAACTATTTTCATATGCGCCTCAGTGCACTACCCAAGGCTTTTGGGTTTAGCGAACAACTGACAAAGGGTTATTTCCCGCACCTCTTCAACACTGAAGACGCGCAAGGATATAACGGTGTTCTCCCCGCAGCTGCGTATAACTCGCCCGACACAATTAGTAAACTAGACAGCGCAGAATTTGACGAATGGTACGCTGAGCAATTCGATAAAGCCGTAACATTTGATTTCGAAAAAAAAAAATTTTAAGTATTGCAAGATGGACGTTGACATACTCCATCGAGCTTGGTTCGAATTTCCTACAATATTTTTATCGGTAGGTAATACATGCCCGTTCACCGAGGCCACTACGATAGCATCGGCTTGCTCAGTCGTGTACCGTCATAATTTTCTAAGACCCGATACAATTGGTCTTATACCTACCGGTGGTTACATACGTGCGCAAAATCACTCACAGCAGGCCGTCGATTGGCTCTTATGGGTCGAGCATGAGCTCGGTCATGCGCTTATTCACGCGGGTCTGACCCGTGAATATAATCTGCCCGAAGGACCACGTGTCGACGGCTATCTAGAGGTAAACAATAGTCGTATTGTTTATCAATACCATGGTTGTTACTGACATGAATGCCATGTGTGTTTTCCATACGATCGCACGGGAAAGTCTCACGCTGGTAACGAGAGTATGGACACTCGATATGAGCGTACTGTGACAGGGTGTTTAAAAATTCGTTCACATGGTTACGAGTTGGTGGAGATGAGGGAGTGTAACTTTAATATACTCCGCAGAGTCGAGCCGCGTGTAAACGAATTTTTAAGAAATCATCCACGGCGCACCAGAGAGAATTTGAACCCTCGTGCAGCGTTTTATAGTGGTCGCACAGGCAATATCATCACCTCCTACGATGTCGCACCAGGGGAGAAGATATCGTACATCAATATCTCCTCGCTGTATCCTTATATATGTAAGACACGTCGCTATCCTGTGGGGCACCCGAAAATATATGATATCGGTACCGAGTGCGACGGTTTGTTGGGGGGTTCACTCAATGCTCTCGGTATAACGATCAACGGCTTGGTCGAGTGTACCGTATTGCCTCCGCGCCACCTCTTTCACCTCGTGCTACTTGTTCGAATGCACGAAAGGCTGCTATTTGCTCTGTGCCGTAAGTGTACAGAGTCTATGGTTCAAGACTCGTGCATTCATGAGAACCCTGATGACAGGGCTTTCACCGGTACGTGCGTGACGGATGAGGTGCGGAAGGCAATATATATGGGATATAAAATCTATAAAATTTCGATGATTTGGGCGTACAAAGGAACAATGTACAATCCCGATACACGTGAGGGTGGACTGTTTGTCGCTTATGTAAATACATTTTTGAAGATTACACAGAAGGCACGCAGTTGGCCCGAGCACTGTATCGACGAAGCGTCTCGCGAGGAATATATAAATTATTACAAGCGCGTGGAACGTACTCGGCTGAACGCTAACAACATTACGCGTAATCAGGGCTTACGTTTGCTAAGCTTTGTTTAAATTCGTTCTGGGGTAAGTTCGGATAGCGGGATAACCTGACGGGCACGGAAATAATTTAAACTTGCGAGAAGCTATTGTTGTATTTGTACGACAATGAGAAAGAAATTCAACGCCTGCGATCTATTCGACAGACGGGGTTTGTACTACGACTAACGAGGTCTTGAAAAATCCTTGCGGATGCGGAAACTCGGCATTTATTACGTGCGCCTGATGCCGAAATAATTATTGTTTTCCATGTTTTTATGATTAGTACCACCCTAGTTCTCGTAGTTGCGATAACCAATGAAAAGTTAATAAAAAGATTGGTTATTGCTTTAAACTCGTGTATCCATTTGTCACAATTTTTTCCCTACCATTCAGCCAAAAAATAAATGAATAAAAAAGCTGCTCGTTTTTCCTTATAACACCAAAATGATCCACAATAAAAAATATTTATTCATTCCTTTACGGAAATATTAATATAATCGCATAGTAGTTGCCGTAGAAATGATTTAATAGCAATAATGATAATAATAATAATAATTTTTTTTTAAGTCCGCGCCGGGATTCGATCCGGCGATACCAGCGCTTACGAAGCGGAGACGTTGCCGACTACGCTACGCGCTCTTGTTGAATATGATTAAACGCAGAGAGTATATAGAGTGTATATGGACGCTCGGAAATTTTTAATATTTTATATCTCGAAAACGGCTGAGAAGTGCATCCTATTACTTGCACCTATTGCACCGTTGAGTACAACCTACCTGTAAAAAAAAGTGTGTAAATGAATTTATTTAAACCAAATATGCTTCATTATTGTCGACAATGTTTCGCCATTTTTCGGGTAGAGCCATGATGCCATCGGTTAAGAACTTCTGTGGTTTCTGGTTGAGAAACTAAATGTGGTTATCAAAGGCTTCTCTTTAAAGCAGCTCAATTCCATTGACAGAGTTCTGCAGAGATCGGAATAAGTGATAGTCATGACATCGCAGATATCAATTCGGTGTATCATGTTTTTCGCGATCAGCTCATGAGGAACCCATACATCGAGCTTCTTTTTGTGGCCAGCTTTGTGTAAATGGTTCAAAACGGTTTTGCGGTCAATGCCTAGCTCCATACAAATATCGACACTGCTGATATGCTTATCTTGCTGGACTTTTTCAAGAATTTCATCAGCTTTTTTAGTCATTGGACGACCAGAGCGTGACTCATCTTTCACATAAAAATTACCAGAACGAAAGTGAGCGAACCATTTCCGCGCAGCAGATTTTGATAACGTACCTTCACCGTACACAGCACAAAGTTTTTCACAAGCCTGCACAGCGTTTTTCCCTTTGTCGTAATAATATTGCAAAATATAGCGCAATTTTTCATTACTTTTCTCCATTTTCAAAGGCAAACAACTTTCTAACCACTGCACCAATTTCGATGTTTATACACTCAAAATAACGCTCGAAGTGTCACTTTTCCAACGAGCGTTTAGTGGTGTCGCTGCGATCTGTGTTTCCTGACTTATTTGCAATTGATGCCATCTATCGGGAAAAACGCCACGAACTTTTTCCCAGACCCAATATATATAATGGTCACAGCTGCGCAAAGGTTATTTAAAAAGGAAACTGCCGGGTGAAAGCATCTTTGCCTCTCTTTCCAACCATAATTAATTTCCAGTGTAGTTGTGATCGATTGCTGCAAGGATCCCTGGAATCTCACCGAAGCGGAGCACATTACATTACAACAAATCGGATATTGAAACCACGTATTAACATTTCATCACCATTTCGCCGTAAGTGCAGTTTCTTATACGAAAATGTCCAAATAAGAAAGTTTTTTATGGAGCTGAAAAATAACGAACGTTTTCACTTACCATGGATATTATAAATAGTTAAAAAGTTTTCAAAAATAAATTTATATTCGCTAAAAAAATATTTTTTTAAAAGCTATTGCAGAGGCTGGGTTATCGACGACTGGTGCATGTTTTACCGGTAGAATTGTACACAATATTATTTACCGTAAGATCCAATCCACCTATCTTTCGTAAGTCCCAAATCTGCTCTAGCGATGGTGGGTTACATACCTTCGGTTAACAACCGATCTACTTTATCGATCGCCGATACATTGTCTACTTGACCGGCTGCCAACATTCTATCTTTTTTACCGATTGTCGGTAACACGATTACCAATAGTAGATGGCGCATCGGCAATTAAGTATAGTTCAAAAGCAGCCAGATGGCGTAGCTGAGCAAGCACCAATCAGAAAACTGGGATAGGTGGGCTGGGGGTGGAGATTACTGGGGGATCAATCAGGGCTGGGGGTAGGGGTGGTGGGGGCTTTGAGGGATCAATCAGGATTGGGGGTAGGGATGGTGAAGGCAGACACGGCCCCTCTATACTAAAGGACCCACCAATGAAAATGCACCATAGGCGGGGAGGGGCGGGGCTAGTCTAGACACGCCCTGGCGCCAAGGGGGACAGGGGGAGCCACGCCCTGTCTGTCTTTCTATAAAGGGCCTTCTCTACTGGCGTTCATAACATAAAATGGCAGTACTGTATTTTCGTCACATGAAGCTGCCCTTGTAACTGGGAGTAGTAGGGGTGTTCCGGATTTATCCGTGTCAGGTCATTTTTGAGGAATATTCTTAGTATACTCTTTTTTTTTGCTCAATCGTGTCATTTATTGAACAAGACCTAGCTGCATAAGGGCACTTGATCTGGAGGATAGCATTATTGCCAATCAGACCATCGAACGTGACCTCTAATCCGATTATTTCAGGATCTATAAATAAGCCACATCGCTCATTATTGCAGCCCAGATACTGCTGTAGAGTTTATCAAGCGACATCCTTGATTTCCTTGCCATATCGAATGGATGGAATGTGACCCATTTCTTTCGGGTAAACGATTCGTTCGACAATGCCACATCACGATGTATAGTCCTTCATGTGACAAACAGCACCAAAATTAGATACAGTAAGTACTCGTAGTGTTCGGAGCGCCGATTGCCAAAACATACTGTCATTCTGAAGTGAAGCGCTGACCTCTTTCGAGTTCTTCACGCGTCCATTCAAACTCCTTTAGCTTATGGACAAGTTTTACATATTCGGCCATATATGTGTCTTTGTCCAGATCGAGTTTTTCCGCTTCAGGTCCGAAATATTTATCAGGACCAGTATTTTTATAAATAGTTTTCTTAGGCTCATCCTTTTTAGATTCCATTCTGTGTTCCCTCAAACATTCAAATGAGCTCGTCGTTCTTCTAACGCGAGAACAACATCGGATGGCTTTTTTCCAGTTGTTTTTGAAAATGCAATCATCACGCCGTTCGTATTAAATTGAACGACCGTACTAGCAACTCGGGCGTTATATGAATCCCGCTTTCCCCACTGTACCCGTTTTCCGCCGATAAACTTGCTGATAACATTATAAAGGCGAAAGCTTTTAACGACAATATTGCTGACACCGTACAAAAAACTATCAGCGTTATCCGCCAAACGACGGAAACAATCCAGAGTATTATCGAATTTGCTATCTCCATCAGCGATCAGTTCCGAATATATGAGGCCATGCTGCTCGATGCTCACTCTGAAGCCTTCTGCAATAACATGTACCTCCATGCTGGATGAGCTCTGGCCGCTACCCCAATTTATATATTTTTATATTTCGCCAACAATTGCACCGGCACCTGAGGGAGAGTCAAATTTCCCAGTTTGATACAATCTTTTCCTCCAATTGCCATCGGCAATGACACGAATATGAGAGATTCCATTGATATCTCCTGAATTCTGAATGTTCAATGTGATGTCAAAAATAGTAATTATTCGGGGGAGGTTAAGAAAATAGTGTAGCAGGCTGTCCTGGTCAAATGTCATAATATTTATTGTTCAAAGTGTTGCTTACTCATAGAGGAAACTTTATGATGAAAAAATATCACAAAATATTCCAAACATAATATTTACAATACATTACTGGACGTATGTGCACATGTATGTACGTATGTATGCATATATGTATGTACGCATGTATGTGCTGGCATTGAAAAATTGAAACGCACATATGAAATGCGGATTTCAGACAACAGATGGCGCACTAATGCAGTTCGTGCTATAAAGATTTGACACTACGCCATTTTGTTGTGTCATCAACAACTGTCAGACGCGCACGAGTGATAAATTGGAAAAGTGTGTGCATAGTGTTGTATTGTTGTGTTCAATATGCCGAAATGTATACCGAACAAAGAGCATTCGCGGACAGCATCAATTTTTTGTTTTCACGTGAAGAAAACTGCTGCTGAATCATACCGATTACTTCGAGAAGTTTATGGTGAATATGCTCCATCGCAAGATACGTCTGAACGATGGTTTCGGCGTTTCAAAAGTGGTGACTTCGATGTTGCAGACAAGGAACGTGGAAAGCCGCCAAAAAAATACGAAGATGTAGAATTGCAAGCATTGTTGGACGAAGATGATTCACAAACACAAAAACAACTCGCCGAGCAATTAGGCGTTAGTCAACAAGCTGCTTTCAATCGGCTACGAGAGATGGGAAAGATTGAGAAGACCGGTAGATGGGTACCACATGAGTTGAACGACAGGTAAATGGAAAAGCGCAAAAATTCATGTGACATTTTGTTCGCTCGGCACCAAAGGAAGTCGTTTCTGCATCGTACAGTTACAGGGGATGAAAAGTGGATTTAGTTTGAGAATCTCAAGCGTAAAAAATCATAGGTAGACCCAGGCGCACCATCCTCGGCGACCGCAGGACTGAATCGCGTTGGCAGAAATACTATGCTCTGTGTTTGGTGAGACCAGAGGGGCGTGGTCTATTATAAGCTGTTAAAACCTAGGGAAACGGCACCAACAACAATTGACTGATTTGAACCGTTCGCTGTTTGAAAAAAGGATAGAATACCGAAAGAGGCACCACAAAGTCATTTTTCTTCATGACAATGCTCCATCACATACGGCAAAACCGGTTCGCGACACGATGGAAGCACACAGCTGCGAAGTTCTATCCCATGCGGCTTACTCGCCAAACTTGTGTCCTTCCGATTACCACTTGTTTGCATCGATGGGCCACGCACAAAAAATGGCTCGATGAATGATTCGCAGCAAAAGGGGAAGATTTTTACTGGCGTGGTATTCACAAATTGCCCGAAAGATGGGAAAAATATACAACAAGCGATGGAGAATCTTTTGAATACAACACTTTCTATCATTCTTCCGAATTTAACATGTTTTTTTAGAAAAAAAATTCGTATTTCATACTTGTACACCTGGTAAAGGACGGTTTGAGCCACCGCATAAAAACTTTGCACAAGAAATGGAGAGAATCGATCAAACGGTTCGGATATTAAAACAAGCTGCATATTGAAATTTGCAAATTGCTTCCTCGAGATTCCGGACGCTGCTCAAAGCATCTTACAGTGACAGAACACACACACACACACGCACACATCCGGACATTTTTCTAATATGATTTATCTGTGTTTTGGGATATTTTCAACACGTTGACATTGGAAACTAGAAACAAAATGTTTTCCCTGTCGCAAAACTTCTTCTATGAGGAAACAAAAACGAAGAAACCTGTATTTTAAAAGGAAAAACCAACTTTTTTCGGTAATGGCCAACCAACCCTCCATAAGGGCAACCCTAATATATATACATACTACATGCATACTGTAACGGTATTTTCACGTTAACATTAAATTTTATTCTTCTGAGGGGAAGAATTCGGGCTCGAACACGACGATAATTAATTTTAGACTTCTATAGGAGGTATAAGTAAGGTTTATTCAATAAGTTGCATAGAATTTCGTGTTGTGAGGCTTTTTGGCGCCTTTAACCGTACAATTTATCTGTGGTATCTAATTGCTCTGATGGTTCCACGTTCTTCTTTACCCGCGAGGTTATCAGATTCTCGACTTCTGCGCTGAGCGGTGGATATCTCAACTAGGCGGTATCGAGCTCAGCCGTCTTGATCTTTTTCCCGCCTGGCTGCTGAAGTGCTGTCTGCTGGGCTTGCGTCGTTGTTGCTGGCGCGTCGGTCAGCCGGTATGGACGCCGGGCCTGTGTCCACGTACATGTCGTTTTAATTAATAATCAGAAAACGTTGTTTTCCGCGTTGTTCCGCGTTCGGCTGTTTGTTTGTTGTGTTCGTGCCGGTTCCCTGTGTTCCGAGAGTGTTTCTCCGTGGTAATCGTGGTCCTGGTTCGCGAGTGATCCTTTCTAGGTGTGGACTAATGACAGCTACTGGATTATGATTCCCCAGTGATTATTAATTTTTCATTATTTAGTTGATGGATTCCTCCAGAAATCTTTGGGCTTGGACCTGGATGTTCCGGTTCCTCTTCGCTCTTGGTGAGTTGGTCTTTTAATTTATGTTTCTCTTCTCCTTTCTATCTATTGAGTGGTGTCGTTCTCATGCGACGCGCTTGACACAACTACTGAAATTGTTTCTCGCCTAATTATTTTCCTAATTATCCTAAAATTCTAAATCTAGTTTCTATTGGTCGGGCTGGCTAATGCCCTCCTAATTCTATTGATTAAATATTTTTCCTAGCTTCCTTTCAACTTTTGACTCCAAAGCCCAGTTGCCTTTTTGATGTGGTAACTGATTTACCGAGAGTCTCAGGTTCACTGTATCAAGTCTCTGCGTTATAATTGTTCTAAATATTATTTGTTTTTCTCCTTTCTTTTTCTGTATTATTCTACTTTCTACTTTTTCAAAGTCTCTGATTCGGAGACCTCTAAGTGCCACAACTAAGTCTTTTAAATGTATCGATACGCTTCGTTAACAATTCTTCTTATAACTATCTGTACTTACTTCTAATTATTCTACCCAAACCGTCTTAGCCTAGTTTCTTAATTCTCTTACAATAAACCCTAATTATTTATTTTAATGCCACCAATTTCCTTTTCTTAATTTGGCTTTTTAGGATATTTCCTGTTTTATTCACCCGGTCCGATACTGTCCGCTCTTAATCTTGATAAGATTCTTTTCACTCACTTGTGTTGTGTTTTTCTATTTATTAATGTTCTTAATAAATTCGTTGACTAACCCACAACCTTGTCTTTTAACTTCTCTGAATTAATCTGAATCTTTTGGATTTATAAAAAAAAACTTGGATACCGGTGCACAAGCGAGTTCTGGCTTGGTTGGTGGTTTGTACTGATAAGAGAGTCTTCTCGGTTTGAAGCTGCCTTTTATACTTTTCTCTTCTTTCCCACTCTTCTATTTTAACTCTTCTCTTCTATTGTCTCATGTAATTTCTTTTGTTTCAGCTCGCCCCGCCATCCTGCCCCTACATCCCCTCACTGCCAGAGCGAGGCCAGCCGGTCGCTGACCCGCTATTTTTCGGCAGCGAAGGAATGTGACAGGCTTCATCCTGTTTCGAGGGGTCTACTGTATTCTGCTGAGACTATTATCTTTTCTCACGTATCGTCTAAATGATTTATGAATATTTATTTATGATTAAATTTATTTATGAATAAATAATTCTTTTTGTATAAATTTGTGTTTTTTAATTTTATTTTGTTTCCTTTTCACCCCTTTCCAGATGTTATCTATGATTTTGTCTATTGGTATTTGTGTTTTATTTATTCTTATCTTATTCTGTTTTTATTTTATGTCTTGGAGGATTGTGGCTACGTCACAATACATACATTGAAAAGAATAGGCAAAAACGAGGTACATCACGCCGAAGGAATTCCCTCGCTGCCGTAAACAGCATGTCAGCGACCAGCTAGCCTCGCTTGGAGTGAAGGGGAAGACAGGTGGCGCGACAACGGCAACCCGGAAAATTAGAAAACCACAGATTCAATTAGAACCATTAGATTCGAAATAAAAATCGAAAATAATGTAGAGGGGAATGAGACAGCGGGGCAGGGTATACAAGAGCCTGCGCGAGAGGAAAGAGGGTCCTGCGTGTTTTTCACTGAAAAGTCTACCACTCTTGCATAATCAGCCTGAAACTTTTATTTTCTACACTTTTTGCTTAAGTGCCTCTTAACCAGATACGTATTTTTGGAGTTCGGAGATATGAAGTGTCTTTTTACGAGCATCTTGCAATATGATTTTACATGTTCGAAACTTAATTTTCTTTTGTTCAGTTTTCGCACCTACCAAGCACACACTCAACTCATGCACACGCTACACTCACAATCATCTGACGCCTCGCGTCATATGGTATAGCTCGCAGGTATGCTAAATCGATTTATCGACCGCGCACTCAAGCACATTGTCCATCAGCTCACATCCTCGATCGAAGCTCACTCAAGCGGCCAACGCTGCTAGCGTGGCACCAGCGGCAACTCACCAGACTCACTTTCCATCGCTGGCAGCGAATCACAACTCAACCAAGCTGTGACGTACGTCCGCCCTCTTGATACTCTGCCTCGTGGTCGACGGATGTGACCATTGTTCTCACTCGAGTCGCTCCCAGTACACGTTCCCGCATGAACTCATAGAGATATTCAGTCGTTCCACTCATTTTAGTGTTCATTCAGTGTTATAGTGTATTACATTCTTGATCAAATCACCCGTGTGTAAAATCAGTGTGAGTGCGAATCACAGCAAATCAACAGGACTAGTGCAACACTCACAAAAACGTCAACGGCGTGGTTCATTCGTTGGCAGCATAAACGCCATTCTGCCTCGCACCGTTCATTGGCGTCAGAACACTCACGAGTCTGCCGTGTGGATTTACTAGAGCTCTACAATCAGACCACATCACCAGGATCAACCACACAGAATCAATAAGTCAACTCAGGAGCCTGAGAACCTACTCACCACCAGTACATCGACAACCAGGCCAGAACAAATCAAATTACTTTTCTTGTGTATTCAACAAGTATTTTTTATGCATCCAATATTAAGTAATTAAATAAACATTGAATCAATTATTGTTAAATACTGAGTGCATTTAATTATTTATACTTGTCACCAGGATCCTTAACCTTACTTTTCACATCTGTCACTCGACATGCTATGTGTGAATGCATCGACTTGTTACCAGTCGACAGGTTAAAAATACTTTCAAACTCAGTCTCACACTCATTATCATACATCTTTACATCGAAGTTTTCGAAAGAACTAAGAAAAGTGGGTCAGTGCATGATTGTGTGCAGTGAATGGCAAATACTGAGGAAGGAGAAAGGAAAGGCGAGTAGTCTAATTAATAAGAAAACTAATTAGTGTGATTTTAGAGACATTTTATAGGGATACCGGATCAACTAAGATTGAAGCGAAGAATATTTCAGCGAATAGAATTTAAGTAAATAGCATTTAAGCAAATAGCATTTAAGCGCGTAGCATTTAAGCAAGTAGAATAGGCAAGTATAGTGTAAGCGGGTAGATTAAAGCGGATAGAAAGGAGGCGAAACAACCGGTGAACAAAAGGATTACCAGCATAACAAAAGCATCGCCTTTAAGATCCAATTTACGCGCGTGGTTTGAGTGAGTATGTTGGTTGACAGGTCTACTACCGACGAACAATACCAATAACAGGCTACATAGCTAGATGTATCGAGGAGCTACGTGAACGAAAAAAATGAAAAGAATTGTAGAGTAATCGCAAAAATTAACAGATTGAAAATGCAATGTATTGGCCAACGGTGCCAATAAACCGAACATCGATATTCTTCTGATACGCTTGGTAAATAAACCCTACTGTTGCCTATCTCGAAGTCTAAATTAATTATCCTTGTGTTTGAGCCCGAATTCTTCCCCTCGGAAGACAAAAATTAATGGTAACGATTAAAAATACCGTTACAATATATATACCCACATAGGCCCAGACATTTTGTCTAATAGCGTTTTCCACTGGTAAAACTCTGTGCTTATTTTAACATGATAAAACGTAGTATATGCATGCTCTGAGTGTATACTTATGTCACTTACTCGCATCTAGAAAACTGGTGACGGTGCACGCTCAGTGCACCTGTGGAAGGCGCCATAAATGTTATTTGTCGATGTTTCGAAATATTGCAAGCACTGTGCCATGAAAGTGTCGATATTCTCCCCTATGAATAGGAAGCTTCGTCTATGAGGCAAAACCGGATCGAATTCGGTAAAAAGAATCGTGCAAATTAGAAACTTGCAGATTGCTTTCTTATGCGACTGCGACGATGAGAAAAGAACACCGGCATTTGTTTTTTGTCTATCCCACTCTCTCATAGCACGGTACACTGAATAACATACACGGTAACTGCACGTGCCGCATTAAGGGGTCACATCTACTCAGCGGCCGAAAAAGGCGTGTTTTTGTGATTTTTTTTCTTGAAAATGGTTGCAGGTTTCGAACTTTTTTTTTCACAGTAAGGGGAATATCTTTGAGTATGTTTCATAATTTTTTTATTGGAAAAAATTCCTAAATGTAAATGATATCGTGAATCCGTCCGGACCGCTGTTCAAAAAAGGCCGAATCGTTGAGCACGATATCTCAAAAACGAGTGAACCGATTTGTCTGAAATTTTGCATACATTTTTGTTATATCTAAAGGCAGTCTTTAATCGAAGGATTTGATAAAATATTAATTTTTGAAAAAATGGTCGCCGATCGAAAGTAATGCTCCAAATTTCAGTAAAAAAATCACTCCATTTTTCCTCGATATTAAAAAAAGTACGCATCGAAAAAAAAAAATCCTTCGATTAAAGACTGCCTTTTGATATATAACAAAAATGTATGCAAAATTTCAGACAAATCGGTTCACTCGTTTTTGAGATATCGTGCTCACCGATTCGGCCTTTTTTGAACAGCGGTCCGGACGGATACACGATATCATTTACATTTAGGAATTTTTTCCAATAAAAAAATTATGAAACATACTCAAAGGTACCTTACTGAGAAAAAAAAAAGTTCGAAACCTGCAACCATTTTCCAAAAAAAAAATCACAAAAACACGCCTTTTTTTCGGCCGCTGAGTAGATGTGACCCCTTAAGAAAAAGATGTATGTCAGGGGTCTCCAAACTACGGCCCGAGGGCCACATTCGGCCCGCGGACAGATTTTGGACTATTTCACTTTTTACCACCGGCAACAATGATAATATGGTTTTGGCCCTCGGAACTTACTGGAGTAATCAGTATGGCCCTAAGGCTGGAAAGTTTGGAGACCCCTGATGTATGTAATTAATTTCGTTCCGTCACTCGCTCTGCCTCACAGTGCAGTTACGCACCCGTGCATACGCCTTATCACTACGAACGTACTTACCGTTTACGAGATTTCTTTGAGTTGCTCAATCGTTTTTTTTATGGCCACAGATGGGCAAATTTGTCGCCGTAACGGCGGTTTATAATTTTTTTTACACTTTACTCTCAATATTATTACACACTCATCACACAAACACAAGAACTTCCAAAAAAGAACTGCAAAATTTATTCGACTATCGTAAAGTGTGAGCTTCGAGGTTTTCGACGTGTACATATGACAACGCGTGTGAATTGTGTTCGCGCTTTTGTCAACAGTGCACAGGAGCAACGAGGGCAGTGTTAGGCGGCCGATTACTTCGCGAGCGCTTGCACTCGCGTGATATGTCGAATAGTAAGTGTGAGTTTTTATTCGCATAAAGCATCAGAAATTATTGTTACTTTCATTATATATATCCGCCGCGTGGATCACGGAAAAAGTGTCGGAATTCGAATGGATTTTTGTTACAGAAAGATCCCAACTGATCGTCGTTGGACAAGATAAAAAATAACATTGCAAGTGAAAATTTTGGATTTTACTTCCTTATGAAGAGTTTAGTTTAATATAAAAAAAGTCAAGATTTTCATACCATTGTTTCAAACGTTTAAAAATATCGAGAAATCCCATTTAGAAGACATGTCTGGACATTTATCTGTAGATACTATATACAGTTCTTGCAACATTTAAACCCCTTTATTTACTACAATTTATTCGAACCCTTAAGATTAAAAAAATGTTTTCTCCAGACATGCGATGTACCAATTACAACGACGACGGTTTCGAGATCCCTTATTGAGGAAATGGATATTTACACCGCGCAGGGGGTTAGCACGGTCAATCCCGAGGAGGACAGGATTGACCGTGCCATAGAGAACACGGTGCCCACGGTATCTCCATCACGCCAAACAACGGCAATCGAAAACACGGTGGCGGCTGCAAAAAATTGTAAGTTCTATAATATTAGTAATACATTATTATAGATTGTAGCCGAAATTGTCCGCCCGCATTAAGCAATTACGAATACATTTGAAACGAATAAAAATGTTATTTTCAGAATGCCGGAGCCGCTATGTCGGACCAAGCTGAACTCCATCTCCCGAAATCGCCATCGGTGAATCCGAGATCCACGGTGAGTATTTGTAATATAACCTTTGTTGAGAATTCCTGTGATGTTGTTGGAATTCAACCTGAAAGATATTGATAAAGAATGAGTTTGCACTCAAGATAGGTGGGAAATAATCACACGAAAAGATGTAGATAGAGAAAGTGGTTTATTCTACCATCAACTTTTACACTACAAAAAAAATATATATATATAAAAATAGTACAAATAAATAAATAGTACACAATTATATCAATTGTGTGCTGTCATTTGTGAGGTGAACGTGATACGGCCAGCGCTGCAGAGCACGCCACGAGATGAGATTTGAGAGAATGCACAAATGAGATATAAATATCACCAATAAATTCTAAGCAAGTTTAGATGAGAGAAGAAACATTAATTGAGTGAGAGCACATACAATTATATTAATTGCGTGCTGAAGATTCGCTGTGAAACGTGGAGCAGCCCGCGCTACAGAGCACGCCACGGTGTGAGACTTATGAGGATGCACTAATGAGATTTCCACACCTCACCGTCATTGAATTCAGACAAATTGTAACGATGCACTCTTACCGTGTTTTAAGTCCTGTTGAGCATGAATACGATGAGTGGATGCGGTGAAATCGATAAAATTGTCCGAGGTGAGAGCAGAGGATTCTGTCATGCCAGAGGGTTTTCACAGAAGAGTTAAAATCTTCAAAATGGCTGAGTAGTATAAACGCGTCATTGTGAGACGCTGAAGTCAAGCGAGAGAGAAGGCCTCTCGCTTGAGTAGCATGCATGTGTTACGTCCTACCATCAGATCTTGATTCTCTTTTTAAAACAAGATATGAATGCGCAGAAGAACGCTACAGGATTTTGGGCAGAAATTAAGTCTCGCTTGAACCGGGCTTCACCGGTAGGGAGGAGACCTTCACTAACCTTGGAAATTCTAACTAACGGAGAATGTGGGCCGAACAGAAATTCCCCCTTGAGTCAAAACAAATGTTATAATAATGATAATATCTGGTTACTCACTGGTTACGGCCGTTCATTGTAATAGGCTGCGTGGTTGAACGTAGGGCGTAGTGGGTATATCCTAATCAATTGTGATGATTAGGATGTTGCTCAGCTTGACGGTTGTACGATGCCTTTGCTGGACCACCTCGGTAAATCGCTGATGGGTCGCCGGTTGTCGTGGAATAGCTACGAGATTCTTCCTTGGCACTGGAACAGCTGGTTCAGGGACTGGGTGGTCCGGTACGGCAGGTACTGCCGTTCTGGTCTCAGCGATAATGATCGTAGGTCCCACGTATGACACGTTACTGACTATGACCGGTTTTGAAGGAGGCTGTATCGCACGCGCTCGTTGAGCTACTTTTGCACTGGTACGGTTGTTGACCCTTGGTAAACGACAATTGTTAATGGGTTCACTGAGGGCGATTAAATCGGTTGCGATTTGCTCCGGTGTGAGCGTGTCTTTGCGGAAGTTTACTAGACTCAGTGTTTGAGCAACGATTGAGTGCACTCGACGGATCTGATATTTGCGGCCTCTGCGTCGTCTGGCCATGCATGTTCTATGACGATAGAAGAAGGAGGTATGGTATGGTGGAACAAGGACGACGATTGTCGAATTTAACGAGTTATAGACCTACAAGCTGGATCTCCCTCCGACCAACCACATCATACTATACCAGTAATCGTGCATGTGTTCCGCAAGGGTTCTGTACAGGTTGATCAGTGCGGTATGTGTGGCCAAATCAAAACGAGGTCAACCTGATAGCTGTATGAAATTAGTGAACTGTCAATGAGTTCCTCCAGGGGCCGTACAATGCCAAGACGACAGTAGGCGTGCATCAATTCCGCAAGGGACCTGTACTACCGAACCGACTCAACAGGTAGTTTTTCCTGGGTTGTATAGTTATGTACCTACAAATCGAATCCTTCCTCAACCAACCACATCACACCATAACGCTAATCGTGCATGTGTTCCGCAAGTTTCTGCACAAAAAAGATCAGCGCAGTCTGTGCAGCCAAATTGAAACGGGGTTAACCAGATGGCTGTATGAGATTAGTGAGCTGTCAATGAGTTCCTCAAGGGGCCGTACAATGCTAAGACAGTAGGCGTGCATCAATTCCGCAAGGGACCTGCATAACCAAACCGACTTAACCGTAGTTTCCCTGGGTTATATTTACTGAGGTATTTACTTGATAATAAGAATCACGGTTTAATCCCGTCGAATGTGGGAGAATAAGTGTAGAAATAATAGTTCGAATCACTCACGGGTTAATTATTCCATGATGAATTAATTTTGACACTTATGTATTGAATAATGGTACAGTTCTGGAGGAGCTCAAGAAAATCGGAGAACTCGCGACGGACTATATCGGGGGAGAATCTAACGATGATAGCTTGACGAACGTGACCGAAAGTGTCAACCTAAGAAAGAGAAGTATACTTCAGTCATGTTCGTCAACAAGCACGGAAGATCGATCTCTACATCAGAAGAAAAAGAAATTAAGATACAGAAAGAGAGAAACGACACCGCCACCCATGGAAGAGGGTAAAACGGTTCCACTTGTCATCGGAAATGCACCTAGCGCTGTAAACCTCGACAGCTTCAAGAGCACTACCAACGACGGGCAACTGACAGACCCGACGAAGACAATAGAAAGTGTACAGCTGCAGACGCTTGAAGAACTCAGGGAGCAACTGAAAATCATCCTTGAGCGAGTCAAGCTGATGCTGCAAAAAACGGGCATACAGAAGAACGTGAACAAAGAAACGAAGGACGGTATTAAAATCACCATGGAGGCTGCTGAGATCGCCCTGAGTAAGTGTGAAAGGCTCAGAGACCTAGGGACAGTCAGACAGACCGCAAATACAAAAACCGACCCGACGCCGAAACGGAAACGCGACGCGACAAGCGCTAGCCCTCCCCAACTGCCGGCAAAGAGACCTCCGGCCACAAACAGTACGCAACGGACAGAGGCACAACAGCCAGAGGGGAGCGGGCATACTCAGACAAAGAAGAAGAAATAAAATAAACGCCAAACGGAACTGACCGGACAGACTAACGAAGACAATGAACAGGTGCGACAGGACAGACCACGCCCTACGCCCCGGGGAATGGCCGTCCTCGTCAAGCCCCAACAGGGAAAGACGTACGCCGACTTACTGCGACAGGTCAAGACAAAGGTAGACCCTGAGACGGACAACGTGACGATCAAGGGATGCCGCAAAACAAAAGACGGAGGACTGTTACTCCAAATACAGACGGGACCGGAAGGAAGCCAAAACTTCCAGCGCTCCCTCCAGAGCGCTGTCGGACAGGGAGGGGGCGTCAAAGCCCTGGTCCCGAGTTTAACGCTGGAGATCATGGACCTCGACTGCGTCACGACTGCGGAGGAGGTCTCGGCTGTCCTCGAAAATGGAACGGGACAGAAAGGGGACCTGAAGGTACACATCTTTGGCCCAAACAAATCCGGACAATGCATGGCAGTGTGCGAACTGGAGGCGCACAGGGCCACGGACTTGATTACGAGACAGAGACTGAAAATAGGGTGGGTTTCCTGCCGCATCAGACTTATGACAATGGTACCCAGGTGCTACCGGTGCCTCGGTTATGGACACACGAGACGAAACTGCAACGGACCAGACAGGACAAGCTCTTGCTGGAAGTGCGGACGCGCGGGCCACGTCGGTAAGACGTGTGACAGTCAACCGACCTGCTTCCTCTGCACGGAGGCTGGGAAAATAGATGTGGCGCATCGACCGGGCACCGGCTCTTGCGCGGTATTCAGAGCTGCGCTGGAGGAAAGCAGAAAAAAGACGAAGATATGACGAAGGTAGTCCAGGGAAACCTGAACCGGAGTCAGACGGCACAGGCACTGCTACCCCAAATAGCTGACGAACTGGACGCGACTATACTGATACTGTCAGAACAATACCGGGACAAGACATTGCCGACGTGGTTTGCAAACAGAAGGGGTACCTACGCCATTTGGGTGAGGGGGGAGGCCGCTTCCAGGGTATCGGCTCGCGGCGCGGCAGACGATTTCGTCTGGGCTAGGGTGGGCGCCGTCACGTACGTCAGCGTCTACCTAACGCCAAACTGCGCCGTGGGGGAGTACGGGGAGAAGCTTTCTACCCTAGAGGACGAGATACGAACCATGCACGGACACGTGGTCGTCGCGGGAGACTTTAACGCCAGAGCGATCGAGTGGGGTATGACCACGACGAACAAACGGGGACGGCTGCTGCTGGAGATGACCGCAAGGCTAGACCTAGCAGTGGCAAACACGGGAAATACACCGACATACAGGAGACCGGGCTTTGGGGAATCCATTCCCGACGTGACGCTGACGTCCAACGAAGTTCTCTCACGGATTGAGCGATGGCGGGTGGTGGAGGGCTACAACGCCAGCGACCACCAATACATTGCTTTTAAAGTGAGAGACGAAACAACAAGACGAGCCCATCGTATTCCGCGGCCTCCGCGGTGGTACCTGAAAAAACTCGACGAGGATAAATTCTCGGCGGAGCTGCTGGCAGCAGCGGACCCCTCGAGAAACGTACCTGACGAACTAACGGGACAACAAAAAAGCGAAAGGCTTATAGACGAGATGACGAGACTCGTCCAGCGGCTCTGCAAGGACTCAATGCCACAGAAACGCTACGGACAAAAACGACAACAACAGTACTGGTGGACTGACGAGATAGCGGAAATGCGAAAAGCCTGCTTAGCCTGTAAGAGGAAGCTCACTCGGGCGAGAGGAGGACCCCAAGCAGAGACGCTAAGAACAGCATACAGGGCGGCACGGAAGAAACTGACAACATCGATAAAGAACAGTAAATACAAGTGTTGGAGGGAACTATGCGACGAAGTGGACCGAGACCCCTGGGGCACCGGCTACAAGATTGTAACCGGGAGACTCGGGACTCGAGGGCCACCCGGTGTGATGGACCTCCCAACAACACAAAAAATCATAGACGGACTTTTCCCGACGCACGAGACGAGGACAGAAGACAGTCACGGAGAGGTGCCACGGGATATATCGCCCTTCACCGAGGAGGAGCCGCAAGGGCAACCACTGCGATGAAGGCTGGAAAGGCCCCGGGACCCGATGGCATGCCAGGAGAGATTCTGCGCCTGATGAGCAATCTGAGGCCGCAGTTCCTCCTGGACATGTACAATACGTGTTTGACGGCAGGGACTTTCGGTGAGCGGTGGAAGAGGGCGAGGCTAGTCCTTATCCCTAAAGGGAAGGGGGACCCTGACTCGCCGTCAGCCTACCGCCCACTGAGCTTACTAGACACAACAGGGAAGCTTTATGAACAATTACTAAGACCGAGACTGACGGACGCAATTGCAGCCGCTGGAGGACTTTCGGACAGACAGCACGGTTTCAGAAAAGGGCGGTCGACGATCGGCGCGATTCAAGACGTGGTGGCGGCTTTCCACGAGGCTGGACGGTGCTGCCACGGGGCTCGCCCGATCGTGCTGCTGGCAACCCCAGACGTACAAAACGCGTTCAACTCGGCGAGGTGGGTGGACATACTGGAGGCGCTGAAAGGCGTCTTCAGGGTGCCAGCGTACCTGATCCGGGTGATAAACGACTACCTACGAGACAGACGAATCACGTATGAAACGACAGAAGGACCGGTAACCCGGACGATCACAGCGGGGGTCGCTCAGGGATCAATACTTGGACCAGACTTTTGGAATGGAATGTACGACAGCTTGCTACGGTTGGAGATGCCGCCGGGAACTTACCTAGTTGCATACGCTGACGACGTGGCAGCGGTAATCGTTAAACGTGACGCGACTCTGGCCCAGCTACGACTTAACCAAATTATGAGACGAGTGGACCGATGGATGACCGAACACAAACTCCGATTGGCCGCACACAAGACAGAACTGATGCTACTGACGAGAAAACGGATACCAACCATCATACCTATGACGGTTGGAACAAAAATGACAGAAACCCGGGGGGAAATCAAGTATCTGGGGGTTACCCTGGATACGAAGATGACCTACTGGCCACACATTAGACGGACGGCCGAGAAGGAGGCTAAAAGGGTAACAGCCTTAAGCCGCCTGATGGCAAACACTACGAGACCGAGACCGAGCAAGCGTAGACTCTTAATGGCTACGACCCACTCGATCCTCTTGTGAGGCGCCGAGATCTGGGCGAACGCACTGCTAGTGAAGAAATACGGACAGGCGATGACGACAGTACAGAGACGCGGTGCACTGAGGATCGCGTGCGCTTACAGGACCGTTTCAGCAGGAGCAGTCCTGGTCGTAACGGGCGTAATCCCAATAGATCTTCTTGCGCTCGAACGCAAGAGGATCTACCTACAGAGTGCACAAACGGGACGGGCAGATGCGGCAGCGAAGGAAAGAGAAAGAACCATCCATGAATGGGAAAATAGATGGACAAACGAGACCGCAGGGACGTGGACAAGGCGACTGATACCGGAACTGAAGCCGTGGATCGAGAGGAGTAGCGGAGAGGTGAATTTCTACCTCACGCAGCTCCTGACGGGACACGGATACTTTAGACGATACCTACACAACATAGGGAGGGTAAGGACTGCGGACTGCAAATACTGCGGACATGACCGTGACGACGTAGAGCACACGTTCTTTATATGCGACCCATGGACAGAGACAAGACGAAGACTGGAAGCGACAATCGGAGAAATCACGCCGGACAATATCATCGGCGTGATGATTCAAAACAGCGAAAAGTGGGCCCTTGTGTCTACCTTTATCGAAACTGTCCTTAGGGGTAAGAATGCGGATGGATGCTTGAGTGACTGAGAGAATGAAAAAGGACGGCTCTTCAGCAGCCTAGACACGACGAGACGGGACGAAAACGAAAAGTTTGACGACAGGATTGCCGGACGGAAGTAATGCTAACGCGGTTCACGACCGGGCAATGGACAGAAGTGGCTTCCCTCACCTGACTTAAAGGTATATGCCCGTCCTTTTGGCCAGGAGAGGGGGGGTTTAGCTGGTATGCATCTCGTGGAAACCCGGCGAGTGGGGCTACCTCCCCGCTCGTCGTTATGAAGCGGGATGAGAGTCCAGCACACGGGCGTCGACGCCCCCCCTGGGAATAAGGGGCAACCCCTAACCCCGAGGGTGACGAAGGCACCTAGGGTCTATAAAAGATTCTCCCTATTTTTATACACGATAAAAAAAAATTAAAAAAAATGGTACAGTTGCGAATGTTAACGCTATTAGTGTTCAGCTCACGTTAATTTATTACAGAGAACTCAACAAAAACCGGAGTTTGCTTTACTGCACTGACCGTTGAGAGGCTCGTCACCTTCCCAAGCGTGTTAATCCGTTATAAAACGTTAATACATACATTTAAAAATCACTCTCTAAGTGTCGCGTGGGACTGATGCCTGATGACTTGATTAGTCAATTTGACCGGAAAGACTAAGGAAAGACTGATATAAGCTGTTCAGCTTTGCTGGCTCAAATATCATTCTACTGTGCATCTTTGACTCGTAGAGGGAGTAATAATTCTCTCACGATACTTCAAGGTGGCTGCAAGGTTATCTTGAGAGTTTTGGTTATATAGGAGCCCTTTTCGGTGCCGACTACATCAATGGTATTAGATCGGCCGACAACAAAATTCCTCACCGTGGATGTTATGTAATCATGCAGGCATAAGTCCTTCTTAATTCTAAGCGGGAAGCGCTAGGGAATGATTAATGGTAGAGGCCGATACAGACGAATCCCCTTATTTCGCTGTCAATAGTAGCCAGCCACTGAACAATAATTATTTATTAGCACAGTGGTTTGGCACCCCCTGGATTTGAACAGCCAGGGGTTGTAGATTAAGGATAGTTCTATTGCCAACCTTTTGCGACTTTTGGTTTTCAAGTTGATGCAGCGAGTATAAATCGATTGAGAAAAGGCTTCGATTATTGGCATCTGCCTTCCTCTCATTGCACTCCCTACAGAGAATTTCGTATAGGTATGGAATATGTTAAATCTATGTCTGCGTAACTAAATATAAATGTTTATAAGTGCTTACAATGTAAATTTCATTATTATCATTATTATTATCACCATTATTATTATTATTATTATTATTATTATTATTATTATTATTATTATTATTATTATTATTATTATTATTATTATTATTATTATTATTATTATTATTATTATTATTATTATTATTATTATTATTATTATTATTATTATTATTATTATTATTATTATTATTATTATTATTATTATTATTATTCCCGTGCGGGGTTTTCCGACCCCTATCGGGCGCGTCCCCAGGTGGCGGATAGGGGAATGCTCGGCAGATATGTCGGGTAGGTGGGAAATAAAATACCACCCGCGGACCAAAAACGGAACCTGTATGCAGAAGAGCACACGTCTGTTTCCGTATCGGGCGGTGTGTTCGCCAGCGTCTGTCATCGTGTGGATGCGGCTGGGAGTCATACATCGATCGGTACACATTGCAGCACACTGGGAGTGCTTCTAGCCGGCGTCGGTATTTCCCCGGCGTCGAGGATGAGGCTGCTGTGAGCTTGCTCTGCCGAGGTGGCCACTGCGGTGTGTATCAGGGACCAGCCCCTTCGGGCCTTGATCAGGAAGTGTGCATTGAATGCAGCGGTCGGAAGCTGCATTGCTCCGGACGAGCGCCGGTCCGTCCGTGTTTTCCGGGCTAAGCGTAAGTCAGGCCTCAGGGAACTGGGGTAGGAGTTTTTGTTCTCCGAGGATACACCCGTTCCTGACTATTACGGCCCGCCCCTCTGCACACGAAGCGCTGGTTCAAAACAAAACATGGACAATTCTCAAGGAAACACGCAGACAGGAGGACAGGATGCCGGCGAGGCAACTTCGCTTCGAGAGCTCATTATCGCGAGCGAACAGAAGGCCGAGGCGAGACTCGCAGAAATGCGAAGTCTCATTAAGACCATGATGGAGGCGATGAAGCGGCAGCCCAACGTCAACAAGACGATAAAGGACGGCCTACCCACCTTAGTGGAACAGTTGGAGGGACTGGAGGACTGCTACCGACCATTCAGGAGAGCACACAGCCTTTTTCAGGGAACGTGGACAGAGGGTCTCGAACGTTCTTCGTCAGGACCCAGTAGTGCGAGCCCAGCAACGTCGCGTTTTCGGTCCCCTCGTAAAGTGGGACAGAAGCGAGCGGCAACAAGCCCGCCGGTGCCTCCAACACCTGAGGCACTAAAAAAAAAAAAGAAGAAAAAGAACGGCTCTCCAACCGCTGCTTGGACAGAGGTGACCAACAGAAAGGCCGAGAAAAAGAAAAAGAAGAAGGAAAACAAGGCAGAGGAAGAAAATATAGAGCAGGCTACCACAGCCACAAAAAAGTCTGCGTCACAGGGCACTAAGGGAAGAGTTGCCAAGAGATCGGCCCCGACAAAGCCGGACGCGATCGCCCTTAAACCGGCAAAGGGTAAAACATACGCGGACATTTTGAACACGATCCGCAAAGAGGTCGAGCCCGAGGCTTACGGGGTCGATGTCAAATCGGTACGGTGCACGCGCTCTGGAGAAGTTCTTCTCGAACTGCGTAAGGCGTCGGCCGATTCGAGAGCATCTTTCTCGGCAGCCCTCAAGGCGGTTACCGGAGACACCAGCAGCGTCCGGGAACTGGTTCCCCGAGCAAGCCTAGAAATTAAGGACCTGGACAGCTGCTCCTCAAAAGAAGAAGTGGACGAAGCGGTGAGGAAAGCCCTCGTAGGGTACGAGGGCTTCCTCCAAGTCGGGCTGACTCGGCCTAATTCACGGGAGCAGGTTACTGCCATCGTTACCATCGAAGAATCAGGGGCAAAGACACTGATGCGAACCGCTCATGTGAAGATTGGTTGGGTCAACTGCCGCATCCGAAGAAGGGTGGAAGTACCGAGGTGCTTTAAATGCCTCGGTTATGGACACCAGAGCACCCGGTGCACAGGAATAGACAGGGGAAAATCCTGTTTCAGGTGCGGCGAGGAGGGACACAAGGCAGCTGGCTGCAAAGCCAGCCCCTTGTGCTTCCTCTGCCCGACGATCGAGGGCAAACCCGACTCTCGGTGCCACGTCGCAGGGTCTGGACGGTGCGAGACATTCCGCGAGGTCCTAGCTCAGACCAAAAACAAAAATGGCAGTGGTGCTCCAGGGCAACCTCAATAGGAGTCGGGTCGCCGATGACCTCCTTGCCCAGATCTGTCTCGAGAAAGCCGCTGAGGTCGTCCTCATCAACGAGCAATACCGGAACAGAGAAGAGCCAGGTTGGTACTCGGACACCCTTGGCACGGCGGCAATATGGGTATTAAACCGGCGACGCTTTCCTGTTGTCGGCCATGGCTCGGGCAGCGGATTTGTCTGGGTGAGATGCAGCGACGTGACTTACGTCAGTTGCTACCTCACACCCAACGAACGAATTGCCAATTTCCAGGCCAAACTTGATGGCCTGGAGGACGCTGTCCGGGATATGGAGGGCGAGCTGGTAATGGCTGGCGATTTCAACGCCAAAGCTTTGGAGTGGGGTGAGCCCAGGCCTGATTCCCGGGGTGGACGAGTGCTGGACATGGCGTCCAGACTCGGGCTGGTCGTTTTAAACAACGGCTCGACGTCCACTTTCCGAAGGCCAGGATATAGGGAGACCGTCATAGACGTCTCCCTGGTGACGGAAAACCTGGCATCGCGAGTCGAGGACTGGAAGGTGATCGAAGACTATACAGCAAGCGATCACCAATACATGACGTTTCAAGTGCGTGATGTAGTTCCAGCCCGGGTCAAACCATCTCAAGGCCCTGCCAGGTGGAAAGTCGATAAGATGGACCCCCAAAAGCTGTCACCGGCTCTAATACGCGGCCAGCGAGCCCTACAAGATATGCCAATCCCTGCGGGCGCGGAACAAGTCGTAAGCCTTGTTATGAGTCACCTGCACCGGGCCTGCAGGGACGCCGTGCCAAGGGTTAAGCCTCGAAATGGCCGGCGCCCTGCCTATTGGTGGACGGACGAAATCGCGGCGCTAAGGCGGGAATGTCTCCGAACGCGGAGACTCGCCCTACGAGCCCGGCGCCGCGATCCCGACGAAGCCTCATGCACCGCCGCCTACAAGGCGGCGAGGAAGCTGCTCCGCCGGACCATCCAGAGAAGTAAGCACCGTTGCTGGAAGAAGCTTGGAGAGGATCTCAACGAAGATCCTTGGGGATTAGGGTATAGACTGATCCTCCGCAAATTGGGAGCGTTCGCTGAAACCGCTCCCACAAATGCGGGGGTCATCGGCGGAATCGTTGTTGCCCTTTTCCCCAATCATCCCAAGCTGCCGCGCCGCTCTCGAACACCTGAGGACGAACCACTGCCCCTCTTTACCGAGGAGGAGCTCAGGCTCGCGGCGCGGTCCTTTAAAAACAAGAAGGCGCCAGGCCCAGATGGTCTGCCAGCAGAGGTACTGAAAGCCGCAGTTGAAGGGCATCCAGCGCTCTTCCTGGCGATGTACAACGCCTGCCTGCAGGAGGGGATTTTTCCTCTCCGCTGGAAGCAGGCACGGCTTGTATTGATCGAGAAGGGCAAAGGGGGACCAGCAGACGACCCATCGTCGTATAGACCCCTGTGCATGTTAGACACGGCCGGCAAGCTCCTGGAGAAGCTTCTTCGACCTCGCCTCCACGCGGCAATTCAAGCCGCTGGAGACCTCTCTGAGAGGCAATATGGCTTTCGGAAAGGGAGGTCAACGATCCACGCTATCCAGGAGGTAGTCAGGGCAGCCAGGGGTACGGAGCGGGGCAATCACTACTCCCGCCCCGTCTGTCTGCTGGTCACGCTGGATGTGAAGAACGCCTTTAACTCGGTACGGTGGTGCGATGCGCTAAGCGCGCTAGAGCGGGACTTCCGTGTACCCGAATATATTCTGCGGGTACTGGAGAATTACCTGAAGGACCGCTCCTTGGTGTACACCACCGCGGATGGCCCGGTGAACCAAAAAATCACATCTGGGGCTGCCCAAGGCTCCATACTCGGTCCCGACATATGGAACATCACTTATGACGGGATCTTACGTATGGAAATGCCGAGGGGTACATTCCTGGTTGGGTATGCGGATGACATCGCCGCCGTAATCATCGCCCGAAGCGTTGAGGCGGCACAGATGCTGCTCAACCAGATAATGCGTCGTGTCCGCTCTTGGATGAACGACCACGGCTTGGAGCTAGCGCTGTCAAAGACCGAGATCGTACTCCTTACCAAGAAGCATATCCCATTGCTTCGGGATATGCAGGTGGGAGAGGCGACGGTCCGGACTAAGGCGTCAATCAAGTACCTGGAGGTGAGTCTTGACTCGAAACTCACCTTCGGGGAAGAAATACGACGGAGAGCGGACAAGGCGGCCGCGGTGACGACGTTGTTAAGCAGGGTCATGGCCAATATTGGCGGTCCCCGGCCCTGCAAGCGTCGTCTCCTTTTACGCACCGCCGAGTCCATTATGCTATATGGCGCCGAAGTCTGGGCTGGTGCGCTCCGGTACGAAGTATACCGGAAGCGCATGGCTGGAGTGCAGCGGAAAGGGGCCCTCCGGATCGCCTGCTCTTACCGCACGGTGTCGGAGCCGGCAGCGCTAGTGATAGCCGGGGTTATGCCCATCGACCTCCTTGCACAAGAGCGGATGTCCGTCCACCAGGACTTCCCTGGAGAGGATAGAGAGGAAGCGAAGGATCTTGCCAGGGCCCGTAGCATGCGGGCCTGGCAGGATCGATGGGATCGGGACCCGCGGGGCCGGTGGACAGCGAGGCTCATTCCTCAGCTGGCCACTTGGATCAACCGTCGGCATGGTGAGGTGAATTACTACCTCACCCAAATGCTGACGGGGCATGGGTACTTCCGAGCCTATCTCCATAAAATGGGGAAGGTCCGGGGCCCGTGCTGCATATCCTGCGGGTCCCCTAGAGATGACGTCCTCCACACGTTTTTCCACTGCAGAGAATGGAGCGTGTGGCGAGCCCCACTGGAGGCAAGGTTCGGGAGCATAACTCCAGACAATATTGTCGGAGTTATGCTCCTGAACGAAGAAGCCTGGGCGGAAGTGGCTACCTACGTAGAGGTGCTCCTCCGCCACAAAAAAGCGGTTCTGGATGGAAGGGACGCCCTAGGAGCGTAAGGACCTGGGCCTCATTCCGAAGTAATGCGAAAGCGGTTCCGGGGTGACGCTGGGAGTCGTGGAGGGGGGTTTTAGTCGGTATTGTTGCGAGATGAGCCCGACACTTGGGGGCTAGGCCCCCAGAAGTGCGTAAATGCATTTCCCCCCTCCAAAAATTATTGTTATTATTATTATTATTATTATTATTATTATTATTATTATTATTATTATTATTATTATTATTATTATTATTATTATTATTATTATTATTATTGTTATTATTATTATTATTATTATTATTATTATTATTATTATTATTATTATTATTATTATTATTATTATTATTATTATTATTATTATTATTATTATTATTATTATTATTATTATTATTATTATTATTATTATTATTATTATTATTATTATTATTATTATTATTATTATTATTATTATTATTATTATTATTATTATTATTATTATTATTATTATTATTATTATTATTATTATTATTATTATTATTATTATTATTATTATTATTATTATTATTATTATTATTATTATTATTATTATTATTATTATTATTATTATTATTATTATTATTGTTATTATTATTTTTATACAAGGAGTTGCGGAATCCTTTTTACGGATATCCTCCAGTCTTTTGAACTGGGGGGGTATGTGGGACTCCCAAAAAAGTAGGCCTACCCACTAAACCGCCCTCTCCTTGTTGCCCTCCCCCAGACCAGGAACTATTTTGGTATTACTTCTGGCTGGGGGTTCTGTCCGTGTTCGTTCGTTCGTCTTGCTGTCTGTAACCTGTCGCGTCACGTCAGTCTGACTGCTCGGTTAGGCGAGGCAGCCGTCTACGTTTTTTCGTCGCAGTATCGTCTCTGTATAGGTGGCAACTAGTTGCCACCATTCTGTCGAGTGGAGCATCACCTGAACAATGTTGTCCGGGGTGATGCTGCCAACAATCGTCTCCAGTTCCAGTCGGAGTCCTGTCCAGCGGTCGCACACAAAAAATGTGTGTTCCGCGTCGTCTCGTTCGTATCCACAGTACTTACAGTCTGGCGTCCGTACTCTGTCCATGTTATAAAGGTACCGTCTAAAGTAACCGTGTCCCGTCAGGAACTGGGTGATGTAAAAATTTACGTCCCCAAAATCCCTTTCGATCCACGGTCTCAGGTCCTTTATTAGTCGTCTTGTCCAGTTGCCTGTCGCTCTTTCTGTCCATTGTTCGTGCCAAGTCTGTATCGTCTTGTCGCGTTCCGCGACCGCCGCATCTTCCCGTCTTATGTCCGCGCTTCTCCCGTAGATCCTCTTTCGCTCGAAAGCTAGGAGGTCCACGGGGATCACGCCCGCAACCACCAAGACTGCTTGTGCAGAGACAGTTCGGTAGGAGCAGGCGATCCTCAGCGCACCCTGTCTTTGTACCGTTGTCATGGCGTGGCAGTACTTCTTTGTCTTCAGGGCATCTGCCCAGATCTCCGCGCCGTACAGGAGGATCGAGTGGGCTGTCGTCATTAGGAGTCGTCGTTTTCCCGGTCTTGGCCCGTTTGTGTTGGCCATTAGGCGGCTTAAGGATGCTATCCTCTTAGCCGCCTTCTGGCATGTTTTTTGTATATGAGGCCAGAAGGTCATCTTCGTATCTAGGGTCACTCCCAAGTACTTGACTTCGCCTCCGGCCTCGATTTCGTCCGTCCCGACCCACATGGGTAGTCTCGTCTGTATGCGTCTTCTGCTAAGGAAAGTCAGTTCTGTCTTTTCTGTCGCGAGTTGTAGTCCGTGGTCCGTCATCCAACGGCCCACTCGCCGCATCGTCTGGTTCAGTTTTTGCTGTGCTAGGTCTGGAGACCGCTCGGTGATCACCGCCGCCACGTCGTCTGCGTAGGCGACAAGGAAAACGCCAAGCGGCAATTCCAGCCTGAGTAAGCTGTCGTAGAGTCCGTTCCAAAAGTCTGGTCCCAGTATGGACCCCTGTGCAACCCCCGCGGTGATTTGTCTCGTCACCGGTCCTTCAGTCGTCTCGTACGTGATCCGTCTGTTTCTTAGGTAGTCGCCCACCACCCGAGCCAGGTAAGCCGGAACCCCGAAGTTGCCTTCAAGCGCCTCCAGGATGTCAACCCACCTGGCCGAGTTAAAGGCGTTCCTGATGTCCAAGGTCGCCAGCAGAACGATTGGTCGCGCTGCATGGCAATGTCTCTCCAAATCCAGGAAGGAATCGACCACTTTTTGAATCGCTCCAATCGTTGATCGTCCCCTCCTGAAGCCGAACTGCCGGTCTGAGAGGCCTCCGCTGGTCTGTATCGCGTCCGTCAGTCTCGGTTTTAGTAGCTGTTCATAGAGTTTACCCGTTGTGTCGAGTAAACTCAGCGGCCGGTAGGCTGACGGCGTATTGGGGTCGCCCTTACCCTTAGGGATAAGAACTAGCCTTGCCGTCTTCCACCGGTCACTGAACGTTCCTGTCGTCAAGCTCGTGTTGTACAGGTCAAGAAATATCTCCGGCCTCAGGCGAACCATCAGCCGGAGAATCTCCGCCGGCACTCCGTCTGGTCCCGGCGCCTTGCCAGTCTTCATCGCGGCAGTCGCTTTGAAGAGCTCCTCCGCGGTAAATATGGGGGCCGCCGGGGCCTCCGTGTCGTCTGTCACGTTCGTCCGTATCGGGTGGGTCGGAAACAGTCCGTCAACAATTCGTTCTGCGGTTTCGGCATCTTTGAGTTCAAGTGGAACTCGGGCCCCTAGTTTGCCAGTCACAATTTTGTAACCGGTTCCCCAGGGGTCTTCGTTCACCTCCTCGCAGAGCTGCTTCCAGCATCGCGTATTGCTGTCCCTTATGGCGTTCGTAAGTGTTTTTCGTGACGTCTTGTAAGTGGCTTGGAGGTTTTCCCTTTCGGGTCTTCCCCCAGCCCTCGTAACTCGTCGGCGGTTCGCCAAGCAGAGCCTGCGCAGCTCGGCTATTTCGTCCGTCCACCAGTATTGTGGTTGCCTGTTTGGTCTATGTCGTCGTTTCGGCATTGTGCTGTTGCACAGCCGGTCCGTCAGTTTGGCCGTCTCATCCGTGAGTCTTTCCGCCCTTCGCCGGCCAGTCAGTTCAGGGGGGACTTTCGTCATTGGTGCTGGTGCTGCCGCCAGCTCCTCCAAAAATTTTCGTAAGTCGAGTTTGTTGAGGTTCCACCTCGGGGGGTACTGGGTCCTCGTCCGTCTCGTCGCCGTTTGTCCTGCCACTTCGAAGACAATGTACTGGTGATCACTGGCCGTATAACCGTCGAAAACCCGCCACTGTCCTATCCGTGGCGATATTCTGTCCGATGTCATTGTGACGTCAGGGATAGAGTTTCCAAACCCTGGTCGTCTGTATGTTGGTACGTTTCCCGTATTTGCTACTACCAGGTCTAGCCTTGCGGCCATCTCCAGCAGCAGCCGTCCACGTTTGTTCGTTGTTGTCATTCCCCACTCGATCGCCCGCGCGTTGAGGTCTCCCCCGATGATAACGTCTCCAGGCAGATTCCTGATTCCGTCTTCAAGGAGCGCCACTTTCCTCCCGAAATCCGCCGCGGTGCAGTTGGGTGTCAGGTATACGCTGACGTAAGTGACAGCGCCGACCCTTGCCCAGACGTAATCGTCCCCGACACCGCAGTTAACTATTCGAGATTGGGCAGCGCCCCTCACCCAGATAGCTGTGGTCTCTGTCTCGTTCGTAATGTACGTTTGTGTCGTTCTTCTCCTGTACGGTTCGCACAGGATCAGAATGTCGGCGTCATGTTCGTCAGCTATCTGTGGTAGTAGCATGTCTGCTGTCCTACTCCTGTTCAGGTTTCCCTGAACTATTCTGTCCGTCTTCCGGCCTGCCTCCTGCACTCCTCCAGCGCAGCCCGGAATACCGCACACCTTCCGGTTCCCGCAAGGTGCGCTACGTCCCCGTGTCCCGCCTCAGAGCACAGTGGGCAAGCCGGTCTGTTTTTACAGTCCGTCGCGTAATGTCCCGTCTCGCCGCATTTCCTGCAGTTCTTTGTCCGATCCGCGTTCGTGCAGCTCGTCCTTGTATGTCCGTAATCCAGGCATTTGTAGCATTTGGTCACCGTCAATCGTTGTCGTAGTCGGCATCGCACCCATCCTATCCCGATCCGGCCCCGGTCCAGCAGCACCTCGGCTTCCCGCGTCTCGAGGTCGCAGACCGCCATGTACTGCTCGGCCCGGTTCGGGCCGAAGATGTGGACACCAAAGTCGCCGTCTCGTCCCGTTTCTCGTCTCAGCGCCCGTATCACGTCCTCCGCGGTGGTAACGCAGTCCAGGTCCATGATTTCCAGTTGCACCCTAGAAGTCACGGTCCTTACACTGCCCGTGTCCCCAACCGCGTCCTGTAGTGCGCGCTCAAACTGTTCTCGTCCGTCCGTGTCTGTCTGTATCTTGATGAGACACCGTCCGTCCTTGGTCTTCTTTAGAGCCATCACCTGTACATGACTGCTCGTCGGGTCGACCGTCGTCCTTATCTTCCGTACGATGTCCGAGTACGTGTTGTCTTTCCCAGGCTTGACCAGTACAGCCGTTCCCCTATGTTTGGGGGTCGGTCTGCGCTTTTCAGCCTGGGTCGGTATGTTCGTCTCGTCCGTTTTGTTTTTCGGTTCCGTCGTTTTTTTCTTCTTTTTTCGTTTCCTCACGGTTGTCCAGGTTTCGGCCTCCTCCGTTCTTGGGGGTGTCTTCTGTCGGGCCTCTGGTGGGGTGTTTGTCGTCTCCCGTTTCCGTTTCGTCGGTCGCGTCGCCGGTTCCGTTGTCTCCGTTTCTGTCTCTGTCAGGTCGTCTGCCATCATTTGTCCCTTCGAGGCTGTCCTGCTTTGCATGTTTAGCGCAGCGTCGGCGGCCTCAAGAATCGTCTTAATGCCGGTTTTTACCGCCATATTCATATTTTTCTGTATTGCCGCTGCCTCTTCCATTTTCGTCGCGGTCTCATGAATGAGTTGTAATAACTCTGTCAAATCGGGCTCGTTCCCACTGTCATCGTCGAATGAGGAGGTTCCAGGTTCTTCTCGATGCCTCCTTATATTTCCGACGACAGGTGGAACCGTTTTACCCTCTTCCATGGGTGGCGGTGTCGTTTCTCTCTTTCTGTATCTTAATTTCTTTTTCTTCTGATGTAGAGATCGATCTTCCGTGCTTGTTGACGAACATGACTGAAGTATACTTCTCTTTCTCAGGTTGACACTTTCGGTCACGTTCGCTAAGCTATCATCGTTCGACTCTCCCCCGATGTTGTTCGTCGTGAGTTCTCCGATTGTCCTGAGCTCTTCCTTGGTCGATGTTTTTTCCAACTCCTTCTTCTGCTTAGGTTTTATTTCTTTTAAAAGTTTCTCCATATTAATCCCACGAGTAGGTCGGAATGTAGGTCTGCCTAGGCAGAGCCGCCTTGTCTAGGTAAGGTGTAAATACTGCAGGGTTCCACCCGGTGCCCTGCAGGGATCGTTCGCGACCGCTTTAGTTTACATCATTGCGGCCATGCAGCCGTAGGCACGATGCCTTCCACCGTAGCTTTTGATGTTGTGTGTTCTTAGTCTGCCTGCTCCCCATGGACCTGTCCGGCAAGGTTAGACCTGCCAGGGGCTAGAGCCCCCGCCGGCCGAGCTCCAAAGTTCATTGCGGAAACGCAAGCCCCCCCGCCGCGGCAAGGCGACACACTTGGGAGGGTTATTATTATTATTATTATTATTATTATTATTATTATTATTATTATTATTATTATTATTATTATTATTATTATTATTATTATTATTATTATTATTATTATTATTATTATTATTATTATTATTATTATTATTATTATTATTATTATTATTATTATTATTATTATTATTATTATTATTATTATTATTATTATTATTATTATTATTATTATTATTATTATTATTATTATTATTATTATTATTATTATTATTATTATTATTATTATTATTATTATTATTATTATTATTATTATTATTATTATTATTATTATTATTATTATTATTATTATTATTATTATTATTATTATTATTATTATTATTATTATTATTATTATTATTATTATTATTATTATTATTATTATTATTATTATTATTATTATTATTATTATTATTATTATTATTATTATTATTATTATTATTATTATTATTATTATTATTATTATTATTATTATTATTATTATTATTATTATTATTATTATTATTATCATTATTATTATCATTATTAATACAAGGAGTTGCGGAATCCTTTTTACGGATATCCTCCAGCCTTTCGAACTGGGGGGGTATGTGGGACTCCCAAAAAAGTAGGCCTACCCACTAAACCACCCTTAATAGACCAGGAACTATTTTTATATTACTTCTGGCTGGGGGTTCTGTCTGTTTTCGTCCGTTCGTCTTGCTGTCTGTAACTTGTAACGTCACGTCAGTCTGACTGCTCGGTTAGGCGAGGCAGCCGTCTACGTTTTTTCGTCGCAGTATCGTCTCTGTATAGGTGGCAACTAGTTGCCACCATTCTGTCGAGTGGAGCATCACCTGAACAATGTTGTCCGGGGTGATGCTGCCAACAATCGTCTCCAGTTCCAGTCGGAGTCCTGTCCAGCGGTCGCACACAAAAAATGTGTGTTCCGCGTCGTCTCGTTCGTGTCCACAGTACTTACAGTCTGGCGTCCGTACTCTGTCCATGTTATAAAGGTACCGTCTAAAGTAACCGTGTCCCGTCAGGAACTGGGTGATGTAAAAATTTACGTCCCCAAAATCCCTTTCGATCCACGGTCTCAGGTCCTTTATTAGTCGTCTTGTCCAGTTGCCTGTCGCTCTTTCTGTCCATTGTTCGTGCCAAGTCTGTATCGTCTTGTCGCGTTCCGCGACCGCCGCATCTTCCCGTCTTATGTCCGCGCTTCTCCCGTAGATCCTCTTTCGCTCGAAAGCTAGGAGGTCCACGGGGATCACGCCCGCAACCACCAAGACTGCTTGTGCAGAGACAGTTCGGTAGGAGCAGGCGATCCTCAGCGCACCCTGTCTTTGTACCGTTGTCATGGCGTGGCAGTACTTCTTTGTCTTCAGCGCATCTGCCCAGATCTCCGCGCCGTACAGGAGGATCGAGTGGGCTGTCGTCATTAGGAGTCGTATTGTTATTATTATTATTATTATTATTATTATTATTATTATTATTATTATTATTATTATTATTATTATTATTATTATTATTATTATTATTATTATTATTATTATTATTATTATTATTATTATTATTATTATTATTATTATTATTATTATTATTATTATTATTATTATTATTATTATTATTATTATTATTATTATTATTATTATTATTATTATTATTATTATTATTATTATTATTATTATTATTATTATTATTATTATTATTATTATTATTATTATTATTATTATTATTATTATTATTATTATTATTATTATTATTATTATTATTATTATTATTATTATTATTATTATTATTATTATTATTATTATTATTATTATTATTATTATTATTATTATTATTATTATTATTATTATTATTATTATTATTATTATTATTATTATTATTATTATTATTATTATTATTATTATTATTATTATTATTATTATTATTATTATCATCATTATTAATACAAGGAGTTGCGGAATCCTTTTTACGGATATCCTCCAGCCTTTCGAACTGGGGGGGTATGTGGGACTCCCAAAAAAGTAGGCCTACCCACTAAACCACCCGTAATAGACCAGGAACTATTTTTATATTACTTCTGGCTGGGGGTTCTGTCTGTTTTCGTCCGTTCGTCTTGCTGTCTGTAACTTGTAACGTCACGTCAGTCTGACTGCTCGGTTAGGCGAGGCAGCCGTCTACGTTTTTTCGTCGCAGTATCGTCTCTGTATAGGTGGCAACTAGTTGCCACCATTCTGTCGAGTGGAGCATCACCTGAACAATGTTGTCCAGGGTGATGCTGCCAACAATCGTCTCCAGTTCCAGTCGGAGTCCTGTCCAGCGGTCGCACACAAAAAATGTGTGTTCCGCGTCGTCTCGTTCGTGTCCACAGTACTTACAGTCTGGCGTCCGTACTCTGTCCATGTTATAAAGGTACCGTCTAAAGTAACCGTGTCCCGTCAGGAACTGGGTGATGTAAAAATTTACGTCCCCAAAATCCCTTTCGATCCACGGTCTCAGGTCCTTTATTAGTCGTCTTGTCCAGTTGCCTGTCGCTCTTTCTGTCCATTGTTCGTGCCAAGTCTGTATCGTCTTGTCGCGTTCCGCGACCGCCGCATCTTCCCGTCTTATGTCCGCGCTTCTCCCGTAGATCCTCTTTCGCTCGAAAGCTAGGAGGTCCACGGGGATCACGCCTGCAACCACCAAGACTGCTTGTGCAGAGACAGTTCGGTAGGAGCAGGCGATCCTCAGCGCACCCTGTCTTTGTACCGTTGTCATGGCGTGGCAGTACTTCTTTGTCTTCAGCGCATCTGCCCAGATCTCCGCGCCGTACAGGAGGATCGAGTGGGCTGTCGTCATTAGGAGTCGTATTATTATTATTATTATTATTATTATTATTATTATTATTATTATTATTATTATTATTATTATTATTATTATTATTATTATTATTATTATTATTATTATTATTATTATTATTATTATTATTATTATTATTATTATTATTATTATTATTATTATTATTATTATTATTATTATTATTATTCCCGTGTGAGGTTTGCTGGTTCCTCCATCGGGCGCCTCCCCGGGTGGCGGATAGGGGAACGCTTGTCAGATATGACAGGTACCGGGGAAATCAAATACCCGGGGCGGACCAAAAAATTAGCAAACCCAAGCTAAGGTGGCACTGCATACGCTGACAGCTGCATGGCTAGGGGGATGCCTAGTCGTGAGTATGCGAACTCCGAATTTGGCGACATTCGGTTTCAACCTGTAGCCTTCCTATGATAACGCAGAGCTCTGTCATAGGTGACCGTTTTTTTCTCGTGCTACTCGTGGGAACAATTATGGAAACGAACTTAAACCAAAACAATAAAAACAAGGAGAATGATGCCTCTCTAAAAGCATCAACACAAACGAGCTGCTTACCAGGGACCAGTCCAATGGTCACGGACCTCGATGGTGGTAAAGGAAGGAATTCTAGCCCATTTAGTAGAAGCGCCAGGTTGCAAAGAACGCCGCCACCGCGGTTAGTCGCAACAACTAAAAAGCCAGAAGCGATGACGAGGACAGAATTACAGCAGATGCCGAACCCAACATTATTGGAAGCTTTACAACAAAAGAAGGGAGATGAGTTGGATGCAACCATGGTAGATAAGGAAGGCGTGAATGAAATGCTTGTCTGTATCATAAGTGCGAAAAACCAGATGCTGGAAGATAAGCAGCTACAAGACTGCAAAGACACTCTTGCAGAGATGAAGCTGGCAACGCAGAAGCAGCGCAACATTAGTATGGATGTAAAAAATGGCCTTTGCAAATTGGAAGAGGCGATAGACGTACTCTCAATGCTTAGGAGGAAACGTGAAACTACCGCACGCGAGCACAGCCAGAATGACTCACCGCTGCCGGTGGGCACATCAGACCCACTTACTACGACAAATAGTAAGCGAAGAGCATCTTCTAGCCCTAAAGAAAAAAGGGAAGGGAAAAAAAATAAACAGGAGGATACAGATAATCAGACAAATAGTAAGCGAAGAGCACCTTCTAGCCCGAAAGAAAAAAGAGAAGGGAAAAAAAATAAGCAGGAGGATACAGATAACCCAGGAAACTGGATCGAGGTCCGAGCAAAAAGCGGGAAAAAGAGCACAGGACAGAAAGAGGCCCCGGTAAACAAAGACGGCCGCAATGATAAACGGAAACGGAAAAGATTTAAAGAACGACCAGACGCGGTGGTAATAAAGCTGGAGCAAGGCCAAACTTATGCGGCAATGCTGAAGGAAATTAAAGGCAAGACGAAACCGGAGGAGAGTAACGTAGTGATCAGTACGATACGACAGACGAAAGCCGGTAATATACTGGTGGAACTAGGCCGAAATAGCGAGGGTAGGGAGGTTTTTAGCGAAACTCTTAGAGGCATCCTCGGAAACCGAGCAAGCGTTCATAACCTTGCACCAAAAACTACCATAGAAATCAGAGACCTGGATTGCTGTACCACTACAGAAGAAATTGTGACTGCCATACGTGAAAATACCAAGCAACCAAACTTGGAAGTCAAGGCAACACTCCTAAAAACCAACAGCAGAGAACAGCGAGTTGCACTGGTGGAGATGCCTGAACGAGAGGCCAATTTACTAATAGAAACCTCTAGGGTTCGAATTGGATGGGTAAATTGCAGGGTGAGACAGCGGGCCACTGTGATCCGCTGCTTCAGATGTTTTGGTTATGGTCATACCCAATCAAACTGCAACGGGCTAGATAGAAAAGCTCAAGGTCTCTGTAGGCAGTGTGGGAATCCGGGTCACAAGAAAAATGAATGTAAAACAAAGGATATAAGATGCTTCCTCTGTGCTGAATTGGATCACGTACCGGAGGCGATCAAGCATGTTGCAGGAACAAGTGGCTGTCGAGTGTTCTGCAATGCACTTGAAACGGCCAAAAAGAATATAAGAAGACGATGAGAGTTTTACAAGCAAACCTCAATAGAAGTCGGCTGGCAGACGACCTCTTAGCGCAGCTTGTGATGGAGCTCAAAGTGGACTTGATTCTAATCAGCGAGCAGTATAAGGGAAAAGACACCGCGGAATGGCACTCGGATATCCTAGGTACAGCCGCACTATGGGTTCCGAAAACCAACAGTGTCCTCATAGAGAATAGAGGAGTAGGCTCTGGATTCGCATGGCTAAAGTGCAATAAGGTCACTTTTTTCAGTTGCTACTTCACCCCAAATGAAAGCATTGAACAATTCCAGCAGAAACTGAACTCATTGGAGGATACTGTCCAAAGAACAGAAGGTGCTGTCATAGTCGCTGGAGACTTCAATGCCAGAGCAGTTGAATGGGGTACGCCCACTACCAACTCTCGGGGAAGTAAAATACTAGAAATGGCAGCAAGATTGGAACTTAATGTTATGAACGAGGGGAATACCCCAACATTTAGAAGACCGGGATACAACGGGTCAATCCCGGATATTACTTTTGCATCGGAGAGGACGACGCTAAATCTGGTGAACTGGCGAGTTATAGAAGACTTCACTGGTAGCGACCATCAGTATATTATATATGATGTGATGAGTGACCGACGATATAACACGAAGAAGCAGACACTTAGATGGAATGCAGCTAAAATGGAAAACGAAACTTTCCAAGCAACCATCGAGAGAGGCAAAAACGCGATCAGAACTGAAAATGAAAGCACCGACTCAATAATTCGCGCCACAATGAAATTAATCCGCAAAGCCTGCCAGGCATCAATGCCCCAACAGAAGCTACTACAGGGTAAAAAACCCGCATACTGGTGGACAGAGGAGATTGCTGAGCACAGAAGGCGGTGTCTAAAAGCCAGACGCAAGGCCACTAGAAGCAGAAGGAGGGGAGAGACAGAATCGACAGCTGCAACAGCGCAATATAAGCTGGAAAAAAAACATCTACGGAGAGTGATTCGACAAAGCAAACAGGCGAGCTGGGAAAGACTAAGAGCGGAAGTGGAATCTGATCCATGGGGGATGGGCTACAAAGTGGTCATGAGGAAACTCGGTAAGCTTGCTCCTAGTTCAACGATGAGCGCTGAAGAAACACAGCTTATTGTTAACACCCTATTTCCTACTCATCCAGATAGGGCAAATAGAGCTTATACGGTGGAGAGCAACGACATACCACGATTTACTAAAGAGGAGCTCATGCAAGCGGTATCCTCCATGAAAAACAGGAAAGCGCCGGGTCCAGATGGGGTGCCGACTGAAGCCCTAAAATTATTGGCTGAAACCTGCCCTCAAGTGTTACTCACCATGTATAACAAATGCCTGGAAGAGGGAATATTCCACACAAAATGGAAGGAGCAAAGACTGGTACTGATCAGCAAGGGGAAGGCAGACATGAGATCCCCCTCAGCATACCGGCCCCTATGTATGCTTGATACAGCCGGAAAACTGCTGGAGAGGCTGATTAAACCTAGGCTAGCTAACGCAATCCAGGAAGCAGGAGACCTCTCGTGCAAGCAGCACGGATTTAGAATGGGCCATTCTACTATTGATGCAATCAAGGAAGTGGTGAAAATTGCCAATGAAGCGCAAACTGGGAATCATTTTTCCAGGAAAATTGTTCTGTTGGTAACCTTAGATGTAAAAAACGCATTTAACTCTGCATGTTGGTCCGATATACTGAATGCAATGGAATTCGCATTTAGAGTGCCAAAATATCTACTTCGGCTAATCGAAAGCTACTTAAAGGACAGGACTTTAATTTTTGACACCTCGGAAGGTCCACAGAAAAAGAAAATAACAGCTGGTGCCGCTCAGGGATCAGTTCTCGGCCCCGACCTTTGGAATGCAATGTACGATGGAATACTGAGAATGCAGATGCCAGATGATACTACTCTGATTGGCTTTGCGGACGACATCGCTGCCGTGATAGTAGCAAAAAATATCGATGCTGCCCAAAGGAAATTGGAGCAGGTAATGCGAAGAGTGATCGAGTGGATGAAACTCCATGGACTTACTCTTGCAACCGAAAAAACGGAGATCGTTATGATAACCCGAAAACGCATCCCAACGTTACTGCCGATGCGAATCGGAGTAGATATCATAGAAACAAAGGCGAACGTGAAATACCTCGGCATGAGAATAGACTCAAAAATGACCTACTGGTGCCAAATACAACATGCAGCTGATAAGGCGGCCAAAGCAACTACGGCCCTCAGTAAGCTGATGGGCAACGTCAAAGGTGCTGGTCAAAACAAGCGAAGACTCCTCATGTCAGTCACGCATTCCGTAATGCTCTATGGCTGCGAGGTCTGGGCCGAGGCAATGCAGATACAGAAATATAGAAAGCGAATGGTAGCCGTTCAAAGAAGAGGAGCCCTCAGAGTTGCGTGCTCTTACAGAACTGTGTCGGAGCCAGCAGTACTAGTCATCGCAGGAATTATTCCTATTGACCTCCTGGCCAAAGAACGAAAAAGTATGTTCGACTTGAAAGGAGTATTACCAAAGCAGGAACGGAAGCAACTACTGAGAGCCCGCACCATGCAATGGTGGCAAGAACGATGGTCTGAGGACAGTAGAGGCAGGTGGACTGCTAGACTCATACCTAATCTAAACGGTTGGATAGAGCGACAGACGGGGGAGACAAACTACTACCTGACCCAGTTTCTAAGTGGACATGGGTATTTTGCGGAATACCTTTACAGAATGGGGAAAAAAGTAAGCCCAAGGTGCATATATGGGGACTCCGAAAAGGATGACGCCTTTCATACGTTTTTCGCGTGCCACAAGTGGACGCCACTAAGGCAATGTGTCGAGTGCACCATCGGGCGATTCAACCCAGACAACATAATTGAAAAGATGTTGGAAAATACACAGTGGTGGGAAGAGGTAGCAAGTTATGTGCAGGAAGTATTAAGGAGGAAAAAAGTTGACTTGGATACAGAAACTTAATGAAGAGTAGCCAAGGAAAAATGGAGATGTGGAAGAAGTTTGTAGCGGGATGAAACCGAATAGAGAGGCACCTACCTGACGTAATGCGATGAGCGGTACCGGGTAGGTTTAATGCCTGAATAGTAGGTGGAGGTTTTAGTGGGTGCAAGTCCCACACACCGGAGGAGCTCAGCCCTCTGATGGTGCATAATGCATTTCCTCATTCCTAATAAAAAAAAAAAAAAAAAAAAAAAAAAAATTATTATTATTATTATTATTATTATTATTATTATTATTATTATTATTATTATTATTATTATTATTATTATTATTATTATTATTATTATTATTATTATTATTATTATTATTATTATTATTATTATTATTATTATTATTATTATTATTATTATTATTATTATTATTATTATTATTATTATTATTATTATTATTATTATTTAATGACGGAGGAGGAAAATGCGTTAAGCACCGTAGGAGTCACACGGACTCCCCCGTGTGTCGGACTCTCCTTGGTTGGCCTACCGACTAAAAACCTCCTCTGTCCCGTCTTCGCGGGGTGGAAACACGTTAGTATAACTTCACCTCCGCGGCACCTGTCCATCATCTCGTTCGTTTCAGGTCTCAGTCCAAGTTCCCTGTCTATACCCGTCTGTCGTTCAGTCCATGCTCATTCATACTCCATGCATCCATCCTCTTTCTTACCTCTCAGCACGGTCTCGACGAATACTGCGAAACGCGTCCACTGTTCCTCGTTCCGTAACATCGGTTCGATAATGTTGTCCGGTGTAGTGTCCCCGGTCGTTCGTTCTAAGTCTCGTCTCTGTATCGTCCATCTGTCACACATGAAAAACGTGTGTTCAGCGTCGTCTTGTGCATGTCCGCAGTATTTGCAGTCCGCTGTCCGTACTTTTCCCATGTCACGTCGATATTGCCGGAAATACCCATGGCCTGTGAGGAATTGAGTAAGGAAGAAATTTACCTCCCCAAACTCCCGTTCAGTCCACAGTTTCAGGTCAAGTATCAGGCGTCTTGTCCAGCGTCCGGTTGTCTCAGTCGTCCATCATGCGTGCCAGTCCGTCAAAGTCTTTTCCCTCTCCCGTCTTGCCGCGCCATCCCTTTCTGTCCTTTCGTCGCGTTCGTAAATCCGTTTCCGTTCAGTCGCTAGTAAGTCGATGGGAATCACGCCCGCCACCACAAGTACCGCCTCCGCTGAGACGGTCCTGTAGGCGCACGCTATCCTCAGTGCTCTTCGTCTTTGTACGTCCGTCATCGCTTTCCGGTATTTTTTAACTGCGAGCGCATCAGCCCATATCTCCGCCCCGTACAGGAGGATGGAGTGGGTTGTCGTCATGAGCAGTCTGCGTGTTAACGGTCTCGGTCCGTTCGTATTTGCCATCAGGCGGCTGAGCAAAGCTACCTTCGCCACCGCCTTCTCGGCCGTCCCTTTGATATGAGCCCAGAAGGTCAGCTTCGTATCGAGGGTCACCCCTACATACTTTACCTCTCCTCTGGTCTCAATCTGTTCCGTTCAGACTGTCATCGGTATGATCGTCGGAGTCCGTCGTCTAGTCAGCATGACAATTTCCGTCTTGTGCAGTGCTAGGCTCAGTCCGTGTTTCGTCATCCATCTGTCCACTCGTCTCATCACCTGATTCAACGTAAGCTGGGCCAGGTCTGCAGTGCGTTCCACGATCACTACCGCCACGTCATCGGCGTAGGCAACCAGTGATGCGTTACGCGGCATCTCCAGCCTCAGCAGGCTGTCGTACGTCACGTTCCATAGGTCAGGTCCCAGTATAGAACCCTGAACGACCCCCGCGGTGATCCTTCTTGTTCTCTGTCCTTCCTGCGTCTCGTACGTTATGTATCTGTCACTGAGGTAGTCCTCCATTACCCGGAAAAGGTAGTAAGGGATCCGGAGATCGTCCTGCAACGCTCCCAGGATGTCCCCCCACCTCGCCGAGCTAAAGGCGTTCCTCACGTCCAGAGTCACCAGTACCGTGATGGGTCTTGCTGCGTGGCAAGCCTCGTCCGTCTTCCGAAAGGTCTCAAGGACCTCTCGGATTGCTCTTATGGTCGATCGCCCTTTGCGGAAACCGTGCTGCTTATCAGACAGACCTCCGGCCGCCTCTATCGCGTACGTTAGTCGTGGTCGCAGTAACAGTTCGTACAGTTTTCCCGTCGTGTCCAACAGACTCAGTGGTCTGTAGGAAGACGGCGCGTCAGGATCTCCCTTGCCTTTGCTCAGAAGAACCAATCTCGCCGTCTTCCAGCGCATGCTGAATGTCCCAATCTTAAGGCATTGGTTGTACATCTCGAGGAGTATGCCTGGCCTGGAGCAAGCTATCAGTCGCAGGACCTCCCCGGGCATGCCGTCTCGTCCCGGTGCTTTTCCCATCTTCATAGAGGACGTAGCTTTAATAAGCTCCTCCTCAGTGAAGACAGGAACGTCGAGTCCCTCGTCTGCGTCCGTCACTTCTTCCCTCCTCGGATGAGTCGGGAAGAGTTCGTCAACAATTTGTCCCATTGTCGTCGCGTCCTTGAGTTCGGGCGGACCGTGGGCCCCGAGCCTTTGGGTCACAATCCTGTAACCCAAGCCTCAAGGGTCCCGGTCCACTTCCTCGCATAACTGTCTCCAGCAGCGCTTCTTACTGTCCTTAATAGCGTAAGTCAACGTCTTCCGTGCCGTTTTGTACTGTACAGTAAGAGCGGCCGTGGACGGTTGGTGTTTTTCCCGTGCTCGATACATTCTTCTCTTTGCCACAATGCACAGTCGCCGCAGTTGGGCGATCTCGTCCGTCCACCAGTACGTCGTTCGTCTGGGGTATCGGGGGGTCTTGCGCGGCATTGAAGCCTTACATAGACGTCCCATCAGTCCCATCGTCTCGTCAACAAGTCGTTCGGTTCGTCTCTGTCCCGTCAGTTCGTCAGGTATGGCCTCTGCAGGGTCTGCTGCTTCCAGCAGCTCCCTCGAGAACCTGTCTCTGTCCAGTTTACGTACGGTCCACCGCGGTGCCCGCTCAGGTCCGTCGCGTCGCGTCTGTGTAAGTCTTGCCACTTCAAAGACGATGTATTGGTGATCGCTGGCCGTGTAATCATCGGTCACCCGCCATCGCCTCATTCGCGACAAGATGCTGTCCGAGATCATAGTCACGTCCGGTATCGAGGAGCCTACCCCCGGTCGGATGTACGTTGGTTTCCGTCCCGTGTTTGCAACCGTCAGACCTGTTCGAGCTGCCATCTCCAATAGCAGCCGTCCGCGTTTGTCAGTCCGTGTCATGCCCCACTCCACCGCCCTAGAGTTGAGGTCGCCCGCGACCACCAGATCTCCTGGTAGCTCCCGCAGGGCGTCCTCGAGTCTATTTACCCGGTCCTCGAACGCTCCAGCCGCGCAGTTTGGGGTCAGGTAAACGCTGACGTAGGTCAGATCGTTCACCCTCACCCAGACGCAATCGTCTCCCGCTCCACTGTCGAGAACGCGGACATCGGTGTTTTTGACCCAAATGGCTGACGTGCCCGCGTCATTTGCGAACCACGTCGGGGTCGTCGTGTTCTTGTACTGTTCGCTCAGTATTAGTATGTCGACGTCGTGTTCAGTCGCGATTTGAGGAAGCAGGAGATGTGCTTCCTCGCATCTGTGCATGTTGCCCTGTAAGACAATCATGCCCTCGTCTCAGTCTTGGTTTTGCACTCCTCCAGTGCGGCCCTGAAAACCGCGCACGACCCGGTGCCCGGTATGTGCGCGGTGTTTTTGTGCCCCGCCTCGGTGCACAGGTAACACATCGGGTCCTGTTGGCAGTCCTTACCGACGTGGTTTGGTATGTATCGTGAAGAATTTCGGTCTCTAGACGAGACACGCGACGCCAGAAACATGAATACACCTTAACAGACTCCCTCGTCTGTTGCTAGCGCTACGCCTTCTATAATTCCTTCACCTAACAGCGATATATTTTACACGGCGTTAGGCGGATCTACTCCATTCGACAAATTTATTCTTAGACCACCTCCCATCGTTCCTAAATTAAATTCGATTATCAAATCTTCACATGTAAAAGTTAAAAATTTGTTGAACAATTCACAGCTTTTACCGGAATATAATTTGTCTACCTCTGGCTGCTCCATCTATCTCTCAGGAAAGGATTTAAGGGTTCTTATCCCCTAGCGGAATACCACCAATAAAAATTACTATGAAAAACCCAATTAAGTCCAACGACTCATCACTAATTGTAAGTATCCCCCACAATGGTTAATAATAACCAAACGTTGCTTCTTCGAGAATACCTGGCTATCATATCGAAGTATGACGGTCATTATTTATCACTCGGTATGTTTATTCAAGGATGTAAGGAGGCATTGCGTGGGTGCTAACTTATATCTCGAAGACTCAATCTCTCGAATTGCTTTTGACCGACAGGTCCGACTTATTGTTCGGTATGCCGTAGAAGAACGCTCATAGCGAAAAACCGCAAAAATAGCTTTCTGTCAGGATAGTTGTTTAAATAACTATAATGGGAAGTGACTGGTGGGGGCCCTAAATTAATAAATTAATAAATTATTAGGTGCGCAACTAAGTTTCCGCTGTTTTTTTTTTTATGAAAATGGACTTTACTGTGAAAAAATGTTTACAAATGAATCATTCAAAATATTGCCCATCGCTAGCGAGAACTTTTTTCCATCTTTCTGGCAGAGCTCGAATACCGTCACGGTAGAAGTGTTCGTCTTTTGAGGCTATCCACGAATCAAGCCATTTTGAGATGTCTTCATATGAGCTGAACTGCTGATTAGCCAGACCATGTGCCATCGAACGGAACAAGTAATAATCGGACGGCGCAATATCTGGGGAATATGGCGGGTGGGGTAGGACTTCCTATTTGAGCATTTCTAAGTAGGTTTTAACGGGTTTGGCAACGTGAGGCCCAGCGTTGTCATGCTGTAGAATCACTTTTTCGTGCCTCTGCTCGTATTGTGGCCGCTTTTCGCGCAGTGCTCGGTTCAATTGCATCAATTGAGTTCGATACCGTTCCCCAGTGATGGTTTCGTTCGGTTTCAACAGCTCATAATAAATAACACCGCCCTGGTCCCACCAAATACACAGCAAAATCATCGCAGCGTGAATATTCGGCCGAGCCGACGACGTAGAAGCATGACCGGGCAGTCCCCATGATTTTGTTCTCTTTGGGTTGCTCTAATGAATCCATTTTTCATCACCCGTAACGATGCGATGAAGAAAACCCTTGTTTTTTGGCCCCAGGAGGAGGTTGTTCACAGGCAAAAAACGACGCTCAACGTCTCTTGGCTTCAAATCATAAGGAACCCAAGTTCCTTGTTTTTGAATCATTCCCAACTCATGCAATCGCTTGAAAATGGCTTAGCGGAAAACTCCTAATGCTGAAGCAAGCTCTTTTTGCGTTTGGCACGGATCCTCATCGAGCTATGCCTCCAATTCAGCGTCTTCAAATGTTTTTGGCCTTCCTTCACGCGAACGATCGTCACCATCAAAATCACCGTCTTTGAAGCGACGGAACCAATCACGGCATGTTGTTTCACTTAGAGCAGCATCTCCGTAAACTTTTTGGAGTTCTCGATGCGCTTCAGCCACCGTTTTCTTCGACGCAAAGTATATGACGCAAAAACAAAATCACTAATGTGTCAAAGCGGTTTGTTTGCCATATGTCTAAGCTTGGTTCATGACGTTTTGGTTATGTCCCAATCGATCAGCACTTACTACTGGAGCCATCTCTTGAAAAACAGCGGGAACTTAGTTGCGCACCTAATATTATTTCCAGATAGCCCGAATGGGGATGATCCGGTCAGCAAAGTCGCAGATCATCCCGGTCGTCTAATTTAAACTCTACGCGAAACCGGCGACGTTGTCATCACGCACCGGTGCAAAGCTCTCGCACTATCTGAAAACAATTATTAATTCATTTATTTAGGGTTCTCACCAGTCACTCCCCGTTAATATTATATAAACTACGATCCTGACAGAACGCTATTTTAGCGATTTTTCGCTATCAGCGTCCTCCTACGGCATACCGAACAAACAGTCGTTCCTGTCGATCAAAAGCAATTCGAAAGATTGAATCATCGAGACATTGGTTACCAACCGTCTGTGTATCGGTTGATTATCGACGGCTTATCTAAGACATGTTGATAAATTATCGATGGCGGGGCCGGTATAACAACGCTCACTCTTACCTTTCGTAGCAACTCGATTTTCATACCATAGGAGAAACTATTCTTTTAATTTGCATTCTCATTTTTGCGGATACGATTATACTATATAGGCGTGCGTAAGCCCGGGAAAAGCTTTCTGTGAGGTACATGGTTGCCCATAACCATAAAAAAGGGATAAAGAATTATAATCCTTAAAAGATATTCTATTTTTTCAATGTACCACTATATTATTTATAATATCTGTGTGAATAAACCCTACTTCTACCCAAGATTGAGGCCCAAGTTAATTTCCTCCCTGCTCGAGTCTGAACTAAACCCTTTCAGGGTAATGTTAATGACAAATACCGTTACAATACTAGGTATACAAGTATAAAATGCGGAATTTTTTCTAAAAAAACATATTAAATTCGAAAAAATGATAAAAAGTACTTTATTCAAAGTATGCTCCATCGCTTGTTATACATTTTTCCCATCTTTCGGTCAATTTGTGAATACCACGCCAGTAAAAATCTTCCCCTTTTGCTGCGAACCATTCGTCGAGCAATTTTTTCACATCTTCGTACGAACCAAAGAGCTGCTCAGCAAGTGCGTTACCCATCGATGCAAACAATTGGTAATCGGAAGGAGCCAAGTGTGGTGAGTAAGCCGCATGGGGTAGAACTTATCAGCTGAGTACTTCCAACGTGTCACGAACCGGTTTTGCTGTATGTGATAGAGCATTGTCATGAAAAAAATGACTTTGTGTTGCCTCTTTCGGTATTCTGGCCTTTTTTCGAGCAGCGAACGGTTCAAATCGGTCAATTGTTGTTGGTAATGTTTAGTATTAACGGTTTCCCCAGGTATTAACAGCTCATAATAAACCACGCCCCTCTGGTCCCACCAAACACAGAGCATCGTCTTTCTGACAAAGCGATTCGGTCTTGCGGTCGATGCGGATGGTTCGCCTTGGTCTACCCATGGGTTTTTACGCTTGGGATCTACAAAATAAATCCACGTTTCATCCCCTGTAACTATACGATGCAAAAACGACTTCCTTTTGTACCGAGCGAGCAAAATGTCATATGTGTTTTTGCGCTTTTCCATTTGCCTGTCGTTCAACTCATGTGGTACCCATCTACCGGTCTTCTGAATCTTTCCTATCTCTCGTAGCCGATTGGAAACAGCTTGTTGACTAACGCCCAATTGCTCGGCGAGTTGTTTTTGTGTATGCGAATCATCTTCGTACAAGAATGTTTGAAATTCCACATTTTCATATTTTTTTGGCGGCTTTCCACTTTCCTTGTCCACAACATCGGAGTCACCACTTTTGAAACGGCGAAACCATCATTCACACGTAAATGGTATGTGCCCAGCAAACACAACTTGGATGATTTTCGAAACTTTTATGTAACAAAAAATATAACGAATATGTCACATAGTTGTTATCACAGAATTGAAACTTTGCTGTCGGGCACATAAATAAGATGGGATTAGTAATAAAATGTAGTTAAATATGGGTGAATAAGTTGCTAAAAGTTTTGAAAAAAAAAGGTCACGATGAATTACAAGCCGATTATCGTACGTTTCTTTCCACGCCAAGGGAGATCACGTGTATAGATATACTACCTGGTAAATATCATCATTTTGGAATAACGTCAGGCTTGAAAAAATCAATTGATCGTTATTTTTCAAAAGATGAAATCCCCAGCGAAATTTTGTTCGATGTAAACATAGACGGATTGCCATTAGCGAAAAGCAGCAGCGATCAAGTTTGGCCAATTTTAGGTTGTCTATGCGCCACTTTTTAAACCGAACCGTTCGTTATTGGAATTTACGACGGAAAGACAAAACCGTATGATAGTAACGAATTTCTGAGCGGTTTTGTCATCGATATGAATACTATACAGCATAATGGCATCGTTGTGAATCACAAACGCATCTCTTGTAAGATGAATATTATAACATGCGATGCCCCAGCTACATCGTTTATAACAGGGATAAAAGGTCATAATATCCGAATCCATTGGATTGGTACAGTTGCTTCAAGTTTGAAAGTTATTTGCAAAAACTTAAAAACAAAGTAAAAGTCAGCGGTCGATCTTTGCCTCAAATCGTGAATCGACTTGTAGAAGAATCTGCTGTAATAAATAACCAATTTCAAACAATAAATTGACGGATCATTACGTTTTTTAAGCGTCACGACGAGGAAGCCGAAATTAAACGCGTGAAATCGTTACAATACGAACATTTCCATCTCAGTAGCAAAACAGGTAAGAATTGCATTTGTACTGTTTCTCAGACGGTGATACTTATACAGGGTGTCCGCCGGGAAGGTATACTACTTTGTTTTGCCGCCATTTTGGTAAACGTTAGTCTTGACAGTTCATATTTGGCAGTCGTGAAGTAGACACGTGGCAAATTTATTATGGAAAAATATTCGATAAACCGACGTGTTTTAATCGTTAAAAGCTCGCCCATGACAGCTCGCCCATGACAACCCCGATTTTCATGAAAAAATCATAATGAGTGACGAGGCACATTTTCATTTAAATGGATATGTGAATAAACAGAATAGTCGGTTCTGGGCAATGGAAAACCCTCAAATTATTCATCAGTCACCTTTACATCCATTAAAAGTGACAGTCTGGTGTGCAATTTGGTCAGGAGGAATCATTGGACCTTACTTCTTTGAAAATCAAAACGGCGTAACGGTAACTGTGAATGGGGGGCGATATCGTGATATGATTGAAAACTTTTTAACGCCACAACTGTATGCTTTGGGCTTGATTAACATGTGGTATCAACAAGACGGTGCCACATCGCATACAGCCAGGATTACAATGGAATTACTGCGAGACCTCTTTCCACAACAAGTTATTTAAAAAAATGGTGATGTTGATTGGCCTCCACGGTCGCCTGATTTGACTGCTCCGGACTTCTTTTTGTGGGGATATCTAAAAAGCAAGGCTTATGCAAACAAACCAGAAACGCTTGAGCAACTCAAACAAAATATTCGTGATGAAATTAATGAAATACCGCGTGAAATGTGTGAGAATGTAATGAAAAATGTGCTCAAAAGGGCTCGCATTTGTGAGGCTAACAGAGGCGGACATTTATCTGATATTGTATTCCATACATAATTGCCGACAGTAAATAAAACATTTATCAATATAAGATCCATTCTCTTTCATTTAATCAAACATTATAAACAAACAAAGTAGTATACCTTCCCGGCGGACACCCTGTAGAAAGTATTACCTGTGATAGAAATAAATCGATTTTGCTAACAAGGAAGGATAGTTTGGTGTCCCCCTCCGATTTTGATGAAACTTACGTATGTTGTAGAGCATCGAAAACTAAAACACACGTATTTTTTTTCATCGGCGGAAAAACATTTCTAAGGGGTGAAATCGCCCTTCAAAGTTAGGCATGTCAAGGGGTGATTATGCAGTTTCACCCAGAAGAAGTCAACCGATTTTAATGAAACAAAAACCGAAATACTCCTCATTGAAGACAATAAAAATTCCACGTGAAGTTAAAGAAAAAAATTAATTTGCAGGGATGAAACTGCATAATCACCTTTGGAGGGCGATTTCACCCCTTAGAAATATTATTGAGCCGATAAAAAAAAATACGTGTCTTTTAGTTTTCGATGCTCTACAACATACGTGAGTTTTATCAGAATCAGAGGGGGACACCAAACTATGCTTCCTTGTAAGTAGCAAACAATTCACAATGGAGCGACCATTTTTTGTTAGACTGTGTGACTCTACAATTTTTTATATAAACTGTAACGTGGTTACATGCGAGCGATTATTTCATTACCTCGAACGTCTATAAGAGCCAAGAGTATATTCGAGACAGCAGGTACAGCCGATGCTAGGCCAACGAACCCCGACCTAGCGTAAAAACGGGTGACGTCACGCCTCTGGAATTCGCTCGTCGCCGAAAACAACAGGTCAGTGACCAGCTGGCTTTGCTCGGCGACGAGGGAGAGCCAAGGGGGCGTGACAACGGTTGCTCGCATAATCGAGCGAATTTGACAAATCTTAAAACCGGAGTCTCGGATGACGTAGAGGGAACTAGGGTGGGGAAACGGCTATAAAAGAGCCGGCACCGGAAGGAAGGCTCTCTGATGGGTAATACCTGTTTAACTGAAGCAAATACTGCGTGCACAAGTTTATAAAACGTTTAACCTCGAAATTAAGAGAGAAGGAATATTTAGATAAGTCAAGGAAAATTAAATTAGTCGATAGATTTGAAGTGAACGAGCCTGAGAAGTGGGGAGGAATAAGACGGATAGGAGTGCGTGGATAAAGATAAGCCTAAGAAATAAAGTGCATCGGACAAAGCGAGTAGCATATAAGAGAATAAATTAAAGAGTGCGGACTTTAAACCAGTAGGAACCATAGGAATCGCCGTTCCTGCGAGAGAAAGCGAGAAAGGGCGAAAAGCGAGATAAGTGTGAGAGAGAAAAGAATTGTAAACAGAGTTGATACATTCTGTCCACGGAGAGTCTGAGGCGTACGACTGTGTGTGTGCGGGCAACGAGATAATACCAAGGCATAAGCCCGTGACTGAAGCTCGAGCCCGAGAATACCGAGAATTTGTGCTCGAATAAGAAGAAATAACGTCGAAATAATCGCCGGAATTCCCGAATTTAAATACATGGAAGATAGTAAAAATTAGTTCTAATGAAGTGAAAAGGAAACGAGAAATAGATTAAGATATGAAGTGAACATTAGATTTAGGAGCATAGGTTAAATCGATACGTATTAGCTAGTAGTATATAAGGGAGTAGGATTAAATAATGTGAATTTTAGATCGGCATTACAGACTGTAATCGCCGATTGGATGAGAGAGAGAGAGAGAAAGTGTAACGAGAATAAAAGAAAAAGAATTGTACACAGGGTTAAAACACTCTGTACCAAGAGCGAGTGCGATGCAAGTGACAGATAGTATGACGATGTCTGTGTACCGAACGTACAGCAATACCGCTGTCCGAAAAGAATAATAAACCTTCGATGATACCGAGAATAGATGCATGCCAAATAAAATTAAAATCGTAGAAATAATTGCTAGAATTACGGAATTAAATGGTCATCCTAGAAAAAATCGAGTGACCGTAATTAAGAAGTGACATTTTCAGGTCTTATTTGTTCTTTGTTTTTTTTTTTGTTGTTTTATTTTTTTTTTTTTATACATCTAATGCGAGCGACACGACCGAGGAGGGGTCGGGGAGAGAGGAGGAGGATGATCACGCCGTATCCATCGATGGCTGACTGCGGGATTCGATATTTTACATTCGCCGATATTTTACACCCTCCCTGTTGGGAGATACTGTCCCGCTCAATGTACATCCACCAACGATACGCTGTTATCCATCGTCGGCTATCAGCTACTTGCAGCAGTCCATCCAGACCATGGGATCCATCTGCCGGACTAAGCTACTCTCTGCATTATCGGTGGCTAATCTATGCGTTGTCCAGCTAAGGCGCTAGTCGCGGTCATCGTGCGAGGCAGGTTCCCCAAATTAACCGCGTCTAGCGGGCTAAGGGGGGACCATAGTTCACGGACACGCGTGCCGAGCGGGCCTCAAGGCTTTTTCCCGGTGATCGTCGAGTAAGGAGAACGTAGGTCTCTGTCTCCTCTTTAGTGGTCCCGTACCACCGTTGGCAACATTTGGAAATATAACTATCGAACGATCCGTCTACCCAAAATTTTGTATTCGATCCTCTGTATTATCTGGACCCGAGGATTCAAGGCAGAAAGACACTCGAGATTTCCCGGAAGTCGAGGAACAGCACATCAGCATCGTCCCGGTGAGCTCTCTTCTCTTCCACGGTCTTTCGCTATTATTTGATTATTCTAACATTCGGTTTGTTGGACATTAGTTTTTTTTCGAGCTTGGTCACACCTGCGGCTCTGGTACACCGCGTGCAGAGTAGTAATTTGTATCGGGAACCGCGGCGTTTATCGAGTGTACTCGCGAGATCGTGTAACCGGTAGATACCGGGAGAAAGACATCGTATTATTTAATTGTATTTTGAGGACGGTTAAACCATGCGCGCGTTAGGCCGTTATCCCGGTGTGCTTTGTATTTGTTAGCCTGTGTTTGTGGGATTGAAACAGAATAGACCGTGTCGCGGATTTTACCGAATAATTAACTTCGATTTATATGACTTAGTTTATTTCTTTTCCTTTATTTTATTGCCTTGGTTTTACTTTGACGGACGTACCGTCATTTACCATACTTTATTTATTCTATTAATTGGTTCTTTTCTTATTCTATCGAACCGTACTTCATTATTTTTCTTTCTCGTTTAACATTTGGAAGTAGTGCGAGTTAGGCCGTCGTCCCGTCTGTGGTATTTGGTCTTGAGGGACTTGTACGGTCGGTACCGTATCTAACTTAATTAAATTAATTGTTCGTTGTTCTTATTAGTACGGTTTTTATCGTTAGTATTGTTTATTGTTATTATTATTATTATTTCGGACGCCAGTCCTTTAATTAGAGTTTTCTCAGGTCCTTTTTAAATAATTTGGGGTTTTATTAATCATTACTCGTTCTCGACTTATTAGCCGTTACTTGCTTGCGATTTTCAAGATAGGAGATTTGAACTAGTCGAAGCTCGCGTACGTGACCTCCCGACGTCCCGTTGTTATGGTTCTTGGATGTATTTGGGATTAGCTCGGAATAGGCCGTATCGCGAACTGTGCGTTGAGACAACCGAATATTTGGCTTTGTCGGTGAATATTGGTCGAAATTCGAAGCGAGCGACATAGGCTATATAACATCTGCAGAGTATGAGAGTGAGAGAGAGAGAACGGGATAACTGCTGCCGTTGAATTAAAGATTAAAATTAAGATACTGGACTAGATTTGGAAGATTGTTAAAAACGGAGAGACTAATTTTACGGGACGTTTTAGTTAAATTCTAAATTGATGTTTATTAGAGAAATAAAGAAGTTTGTAAGTCCCGTACCTGCTGTTGTTGTTTGAATTATTTACTGTTATTATTTTATTTATTTATTTATTATTTATTTAGCTGTCTTCATGGATTGTTCTCGTTTGGTGTAGTTGTTGACAATATTTTATTATTTGACTTGGTTCATTGATTCTAACGACTTATTTTGATTAATTGATTTTGTTCGTATTTTATTTGGACAAATCTGTAACTTGACAGCCCGAACCACCCACTCTGCCTCGAACAGCTGTAGGTAGCCTGGGTTGAGTCTGGCCTAACATGTCGTTATTTTTCCTTCCGGCGCGTAAGCGCCTGGCGCCCAGCTCGAAAGAGGAAATAAAAGGAAGGAAAAATAGCTTGGGTCAGCTATAGGTAACGTGGTACGTTGAGGAGCAAATTTACGTTACAGTATAAACAATGTTTGTAATTAATAATCATTAAGACCACGATTGGTTTATATCGTTGCTTGTCGTATTTTCTTTACTTTTTGAAACTTTTTTCTACAAAATATATCTTTTATACTACTGCCGGTACAAAACTTAACCTATCTTTTAATAACGATCTTATACGTTTTAGAAAAGTGAATCGAAACGATGAAGCTGTATGCTGTCGTCACTTTTTTAAACGAAGATGGAAAGGAAGGAGAGTCGGCATCCAAAGTACCGTCATGCTGGTTGTCGGACGATCTGAAGAAGTGTTGGTGGCCAAATGTAAAAAATGTGGGACCACACATCGTAAAACAAACAATTCCAGACCCGGACGATAAAAATGGCAATTACACGATGTTAAATTCCTGGGATTTCACGGTAAACTGGCTTCGTTTTTTGAATTTCATTTGCCTTTTAAAATTATTATTGTTTCATGATATATATATATATTTTTTCTAACAGACAACATTTCAAACGCACGGCAAAAGGCAGATGGCTTGTCAAGTGGTGACGAACCCTCTGATTTCCCACAGACACAAAAAAAGCACTCTTGCAACGATAAAAGAAGAAAAAATGAACCACAAAGTCGGGAAAGGAAAACGAAAGGGTTTTCTGTTGGTAAAAAAAGAACAAGGTATGAAAAAAGTATTGATTCACCTTTTGTTTTAGTTTTCAACTTCAGTATGTATGTAGCTTAAAAAAAAAATCTTTTTATCATAATGAAAGATAAATGTATTCATCGAAAGTAATAATAAAAAATCGAGATAAATAATGTAAACATTTTACAATTTATTTATAAAATAAACCCTCTTTATTTATGATACATTGTGACGTAGTCACAGATCCTAAAGGATAGGAAAGATGAAATAAAAAGGAATACGAATTAAATAAAAATAAAAATTAATACAGATAAAAAAATCGTATATTGTGAAAATTAGAATAAATACGGAATAGATACAGAGAATGCAAGGAGAAGTGGAACAAGAGAAATAAATTCGCAGTAAATTCCATCACGAAACAGGCTGGATCCTGTCTTCCCTCACTGCCGAAAAACGGCGGGTCAGCGACCGGTTGGCCTCGCTCGAGCAGTGAGGGGAATGGCAGGACACGGTGGCGGGGCAATCTGAAACAAAAGAAATTACATGAGCTATGATAAGGAGAAGAGTAAAAATAAGAGAGTGGGAAAGGACGGCAAAAGTATAAAAGGCAGCTTCAGACAGAGAGACTCTCTTATTCGTTGTCAACTGTCTACAGAGTCAGAGCTCGTTGGTGCACAACTATAACATTTTTTTAAATATCGAGAAATCCATTAAAAATCTAAGGATTTTAACGGGAAAGGGTGTGAGTCAGCCCTACGAATTTATTAGAACATTAACAAATAGAAAAATACAGTGCAAATGAGTGGAGGAACTGATATAATGATTAAGAGCGAACAGTATCGGACCGTGTGAATAAAACAGGGAATATTCTAAAAAAACCAGATTAAGAAGAGAAAGTTGGGGGCATTAAAATAAACAATTAGGGTTTAGTTTAGGAGAATTAAGAGAATAGTATAAGAAAGTTTAGGTAGAATAATTAGCAATAAGTCCAGATAGTTTCTAAGAAGTATTGTGAACACAGCGCATCGATACGTTCAAAAGACTCGGTTGTGGCACCGAGAGGTCTCCAAATTAGAAACCTTGAGAAAGGAAAAAGTGGAACGACACAGAAAAATAAAGGAGAATAACAATCAACATTCAGAAAAATTATAACATAAGGACAGGGTACGGTAGATTTAAAATTCATGATAAATCACCGCCTCAAGAAAGGAGAGACTCTTGGAGTAAGATTTTGAAAGAAAGCTAGGAAAATTAATTAATAAATAGGATTAGGAGGGCACTAGTAAGCCCGACCCAGAGAAACTCGATTTATAATTCTAAGACTAATAGGAAAATAATTAGGAGAGAAACCATTTTAGTAGTCTTGTCAAGCGCGCCGGATGAGAACGTCACCACTCAACAGACATAAAGGATAAGAGAAAGATAAATTAAAAGACCAAACTCACCAAGAGAGAAGAACAACTGGAACGTCCAGGTACAACGCCGAAGGTTGTTGAAGAGATCTGTCAACTAATTGCCAAATAATTAAAAATCACTGGAAAACTTGGGTACTGAAACTGACATCATTCAGCTCATAAAAAACATTACTCGCGAACCAAGAGCACTATTACCACCATAAAATACGCGGAAGTTTCACGAGAACGGCACAACCATAACAACCAAGGAGCCCGAACGCGAGACAGCACGAAAAACGAATTATTTGGATTAATTAACAAGACAACGCGGACACGGACACAGACCCGACGTCTGTATCAGCTGACCGACGCGCCAGCAACAGCAAATCAAGCCAAGCAGACCGCGCATCAGCAGCCAGGCGAGCGAGAGATCAAGACGGCCGAGCTCGATTCTCCCTAGTTGGGAAATCCACCGCTGAGCGCAGAAGTCGGAATCCGATAACACCACGGGTAAAGAAGAGCGCGGAACCTTCAGAGCGATTACACGCCACAAATAAATTGTACGGCTAAAAGGCGCTAAAAAGCCTAACACCGAAGAATTCTCTATGATTATTGAATAAATTCTATTTATACCTTCTATAGAAGTCTATAATTAATTATCTTAGTGTTCGAGCCCGAATTCTTCCCCTCAAAGACTAAAATTTAATGCTTACGTAAAAATAACGTTACAACATGTACGTAAATTACATGTAAGAATGAAATAATATTCAACATCATTATTATATGAATGTTATGGATTAAAGTTACTTATTCTGTTTCTTCATTGTTACATCGCTGTGCTGAGATGATTACATGCTGCGTTTCAGAGTAGTTACATCTATGTGCTGAGTATTTTTCATGAATATTACTTATAAATGTTTTGTAATGATAACTTCCAAAAAGGATGACAAATTTCAGAACAAGCACTGCTTCATTTATGGTGCCTGTGATATAGATGTGACATTCAATATAACGTCCGTTACAGAACAAATTTGTAACTATTCTGAAACTGTGTTTGCTGGGTGTACACCTTTGCTCAATCCCACTCCTTCCCCCACCACGCAGCTACCCTCACCACCCCACTTTTCCACTGCCGCGCTACCCACTCTGCATAATCAGTGTCGGTAACGTGGAGATGGTAAAGTGAGGTGGTGTGGGTACCTTGGTGAACAAGGAAGAGTAGAGATAAGAGCAGGATGGAGCAAAAGCGTGCACATACTTGGAATAAAATTTAGAACTCACCCTTACATTGGCGGCATCCATGGCGGCTCTCCAGGGTGGCGGGCAAAATATCTAATCCATGGTACACACCTGTGCATGCACGCACACGCACACACGCACACACACGCACGCACACATACGCGCGCGCGCGCGCACTCACTCACTCACTTACCCACGCATCAAAATCCGCAGCTATGCGTCCGTGTAATGTGGACTACTCGCACCCATGGAGCGTAGGCACCGTCAGGGGTACGCATTCGTATCCCGAGCAGTGTATTGTTATCGCACGTTTCCTCAATCCGATCTAGATCTCCGCCCTCGTCAATTAAATGTTCGAGGCCGAATACTACGCACTTCACGAGCAACACCGGTAACACACTAATCGGCGACTCGAGGTGAAATAGGTGAGGCCAGTCGACGTATATCGATTCCTCGAAAAGGACCAACAGCACCTCGCAGCACCTGTCATCACTCATGGCGATGATCTCCCCGCGAATAGCCCTTTGATGCCGCACAACTACACAAGCCACATCAACGCACAAGTCCTCGATCACGAAGCGCCTCCTCTCAATAAACACCATAATATACGACTTGTCAATTCGTTCTCCAGATCGGATAATGCCACGCACATTATGTCCATCCGCAGACACACGGTATTATCATCGCTACCACATATTACCCGACACACAAAAGCTTCCGACAGCTCCTCGTCTAGATACCTCGGATACATTTTGATATTTTTGATTTCGACTTTCGTTGTGCACTGCTAAAGATACACTGAATGCTCAGGATGCTGCTGGCGGAGATCACAGGGTTTGAAGACAACAAACCCCCCTCTGAATCATAACTAGGTGTCCAAAGCTCTGGATGCAACGACAACGGTTTTGCACGTGCGTACCGGTTTGCGCTGTGCTCCTCGCGCAGCGCTTGCTCTGCAATAAAAGACGCAGAATATGATACTGTACCGCGAGAGACCTCGATTATAATTTATATATAATTATAAAGATAGAGACACAGTAAGAGGATGTATTTGTTTTTAATTAATCAATATTTTGTTTAAATAACTTTACACATATCTACCGTCGCATGCAACATCCCTGCAAACACGGTAATCTTCGCTCGGAGACTCCTCCGCCGTTAAATTTATTTTTATCACTGTCTGATCGTCGAGAAGCAAAAGTGTTGTTATATTCACGTACTAATCTGTGGTTTTTAATAACATGCAGGCATACGATACAAAATTGTCCACACATATCCGACGTATTACTATGTACCAGGTCTATAAATATTAAACCGGAATTTGCGCATAGATGGCCCTAGCTGTCAATGTATTTACCGTCAAACCGCGTCATTGGCGCCATTTCCTTGTTGACATCTCTGACAAAGATTTTTAACTCACAACAATACAAGTTTCATACAACAGCATAGTTTGTAATAGCGTTGAACATGTCGAATTTTGTGCCTGGAAACTACGATTTGCGGACAGCATTGATTTTCTGTTGCCATTTGAAGAAAACTGGTGCAGAATCGCATCGAATGCTTGTCGAAGCTTACGGTGAGCAGGCTCTTGGTAAATCACAGTGCTTTGAGTGGTATAAAAAATTCAAAAGTGGCGATTTCGACGTGAGAAACGAAGAACGTGGAAGACCACCGAAAAAGTTTGAAGACAGCGAATTGCAAGCATTGTTGGATGAGGATGACGCTCAAACGCAACAACAACTCGCGGATCAATTAAATGTGACACAAGAAGCCGTCTTCATACGTTTGAAAGCCATGGGAAAGATCCAGAAGATGGGAAAATGAGTTCCACATGAACTGAATGAGAGACAGCAGGAAAACCGAAAAACCACTTGCGAAATGCTGCGCGCCAGGTACAAAAGAAAGTCATTTCTCCATCGAATTGTGACTGGCGGTGAAAAGTGGATATATTTTGCGAATCCTAAGCGTAAAAGATCATGGGTAACTCCAGGCGAACCATCGACATCGACTGCAAGTCCAAATCGCTATGGACGGAAGACAATACTCTATGTTTGGTGGGACCAGAAGGATGTGATCTATTGTGAGCTGCTAAAACCTAGCGAAACCGTTAATACTGAACGCGACCGACAAAAAATGACGATTTGAATCAACCTTTGCGTGAAAAACGACCAGAATATCAAAAAAGGCAACACAAAGTGATTTTGCTTCATGATAATGTACCATCACACACAGCAAAAGTGGTCAAGGAAACGATTGACGCGTTTAGTTGGGAAAAACTTTCGCATGCGGCTTACTCACCAGACTTAGCTTCGTCCGATTACTACGAAAATGGCTCGATGACTGGTTTGCCTAAAAAGAGCAACAGTTTTTTTGGCGTGGTATCCACAAATTGTCAGACAGGTGGGAAAAATGTATAGCTAGCGATGGGCTATACTTCGAATAAAATATTTTTTATCATTTTCATACAATAAACGTGTATTTTCTATACAAAAATTCCGGTTTCATATTTATAGACCTGGTAGCTTAGGGTGTGTCATTTTGGGGCAATTTTTTTTTCAACTCACAAACAGGTTGTATACTTCCAGGAAGGTGAAATAAGACGCCTGTAAAAATGTGAGCTCTTAAAATTAATATTTAGATGTGCCTCATCGCAAATTTCTATTTCCCATTTGAATAACATGCGGAACAATTTTTTTCATATTTGGAATTTTATACTTCGGCGATGGCTCATTATTCGATGAAACTCATGACGTATTTTATAGAGAATTGAACGCTCTACAAAAAAGATGTCTTGCAGTTTTCCGATAAACATAGCCATTGGTGGTAGCCCGGATCTATCAAAGTACATTTCTTTTCCATGATGGTTAACGTACATGGCGGTCCAATGCTCTCGAGGTCCGTCGTGGTTTTCCGTGTTAACTACGAGTCCAGCCGGTAACGACCATACACGAGGAATTCTGTCAGCTGGGTATACGCCAACGATTGTAAGTGGTAGATACTGCAGACTCTCGTAGATTTGCCTAGTGTTAATGTTGAACACATAGTCAATGATTAAATGATGACTTATACGCTTTGAAAGACGTATATATATGCGGAATTTATTTCACAGCATCGTCGATCGTGTCACGACTACATGATGAAGATTTCTCCTCTTTCTTATTCTCTTCCTCTTCGTCCGCCAATTAAACATCCATGTATGATTCTCCTTTAAACGGATGCTGGCGAAGACAATTTTTTATTTGGAAAGCCTGGCGCATTGCAAAATGGGAAGACGCTGTATCGTTTATCATAGCATGTCTGAAGCATTTTCGTAGATTTCGGCATAAATGTGTACGATGGGGCGCCCTCCTCATCCTCCAGGTTGGAAAATCCACGACTCGTGATATCGCAAAGACGTATAGCCTTCTCGTGACCACGTGTATAGATACGTCTTGATTTTCGCGTCATTTCACGCAAGTTAGCGTATGCTTGTTACAGCTCAATTCGCTCCCGTATCATTCAAGACCGTGAAAATATTTCGAGAGAAAATTATTCTGGCTTCTCGAATGCTGCGGTAATTCGCCAAAGTGGCACGGTGGTGCGACGATCCAATGAGCAGAGTACGGTCTATCCACTGCTACCACAGCAATTTCTTTCGAAATAAATTCCGAGTCTTTACCACGCATTCCCTGTATATCCACGACGATATCCATTTTCACGTCTAATCTGTACAGATGCTCAAGTTGGACTGATTAGTTACTCACAGAGACGCTTCTACGTCGCTTAACACGAAATAATTTTATTCCGACATCAGCAAATTTTTCGCTTATCCGGTAAAATCCACCATACTTGCCGAGAGGCATCGATTTCAAGGACATTATCATATTCCGCGTAGACTACACAATTTATCGTTGAAGCAAGCGCTGCTGAAATCGTACCTCTATTCTCACACTACCGTGCTTTATTAAATTCCAATGTGAATTGCTGTTCACCGAAAGATCGGGTATCAAATCAAAAGCAAACAGACAGTATCCATCGCGATACTTATCGCGATCGATCGAATTACCGTCGTTCAAGCGATGTTTTCCAGTTCCCGAAAACAACGTTTGAAAACCATCTACATACAGATCATTTTTCGTGAAATCAGGTTGTAACGGGTTCGAAGGTATTTGAGCCCCATCTACATACAACAAGAGATAATTTATCTTGTCATTTTGGAAATTAAATGGATTCATTCTGAAGTCGCCGTTAAACGCTTTGTAATCGACAAACCCGATAATTATACACTTCGGCAATTGATCTAGCACGATATTATCAATAGTGTCGCTATGAACACGGGAGTGTATTGAAACGGCTTTTACCTCGACCCTCGTAAGAGGATATTTAGCCGTAGATTTTGCCAAAGTTCTAGCATGCGAAAGCAGTACACCAGAACCTATTTTTGTTCTAGGAACGAGAAGCGATGCCTCTAGAATCTTTAAGCCGCATTGACCATTATTGGTATCGCCCACAATACAAAATGAATCTCTAGACCGCACGAGCCGTAGTCGTATCTCGACACCGTTTAATAGAAACCGCTCCTGATTGAATATATCGCAATGCAGATAGCCAAGCAAGTCTACAGTTTTTCCGACATTTAAAAATTGTTTTCTCTGTACAAGACCCGTACTTCCCGATGTTATATCATCCATTTTTCCAGGGGTATCATCGTACCAGAAAACGCTCGTGAGATGCGTATTTTTGGCTGCTGGACGGTAATTCAAAAGTGTTTCTATGTACGCTCGATAAGCGTAGGCATTATTTGGAGGTGAAACTAATTTTTGATTCAGGTATACATGCACCTGATTAAACATAGAATGCAAGAGATTGTTGACAGGGCCGGTATTTACATTCGGCGCTGTACCCGCAGCAATTTTCATAGAACGAGATGTTATTTTGACTATCAGAGTAAGCATAGTATGCGCGAGATCGATATACTCATCACCCTGTACAGGAATAACAAATTCAATAGGTGAATCATCTGTAGACGAAGAAATTGTCTTATAATACACCCAATTGGAGCCTTCGATAGTAGCTCGCGTCGGTGGGAATGAAAATAATGCAAGTTCCGATTTAAGACATTCGCACGAGTGCGCATGTAGAAAAGCCATCTTGGTTCAGTTATCCAAAAATATCTGCAACCGGTCGTTGACGAGTCTTTTTCTTCTTATTGTTCTTATTATTCTTCTTCTTCTTTATTACTTTTCTCTTTATTACACTTTCATTTTTACGGGAGATACGTCGTGGTTTACGTTCGTTCGATGAATGAGGAGTTCGCGAAATTGTGCGTTTTTTATAACCAGACCCCCGCATGAGAGTGTCAATTTTTTCAGAGGCTTTGCGTTTGAGATTACTGCCTGATTCTCGTGCTCTCTCACGAATAGCATCTTTCGCAGCTATATTTCTATCGAGGATATCACCGGCTACGTTAACCCCAGCTCGCAATGCCTCTTTTCCAACTGCTTTAGCGCCCTTCTGTAAAAGTGGTAACACTCGGCGAAACAGGCCCCCAAGAAAGCTGCCGATATCGTGTCCTCGTTGATTAGGTGTTTCGATATAAACATGGATAATGCCACGGTACCTGCGACGGCCCCATCCGTGTTGCACACTGTCAATATCATCCATAGGGCGTAATCAATCATGGAACCTTTTGAAATGTTGTGTCACGGTCAACGTTCGAAGAGAGGTATATACCGTGGCGTTGAAAACGATTGAATTCTTATCGAATCATACTGACAGTCATCAGCATCAATGGAAACAACTCGTAAGAGGGGTGTTTGTAGATCGCCTGTAGTATAGCTCTCGCAGATATCAGTGTATAGAAACATGCTGCCTGGTATAGCACCGGTGAGAGATGCAGGCCTCGGCCCTGTGTATTTGCAATGCGGTTCTATCATTACAGACCTACAGGCCTCTTCCGAGAATCCTAGTAGCCTTGCGATAGCGGGCGATACGCGAAAATCGTGGTATCGTAGATCGTCGTATACGCTCGCCACTTCAACCTGCCCGCTCGGAAGCGATTTAAAGCGCAAATGACCGGCCACGTGAGGTAACTTATTTATACTCTCCAAAGGAGCATCTATGGAGCGATATACACCCGGTGGAACTTAGTCTCTATCAGCGCGTCTCCGTGTTAAAAGATTAAAACCCGATAAATCATAATCACCATGGTCAAGAGTTACGAGATTTCCTACAGTAGGACATATAAAAGAGTCATCGGATAAGCAGTTTCCACAAGAGAAACAGACCATTCTCCGTGCAAACGTATCTGACGCGTAGTTTTGTAATAAATTTCGTCGTCGTATTATCCAGAAAGTACTGCATACTTCTGTTGTAGTTGTAGTTGTAGTACGACAAAGAAAGAGCTATCCTTGGAGCTCATATTTATCAGGGACGGTGATTCCGAGCGTTCTTCCTCTTTGTCCTCTTCTTGTCTTTCGTCTTCTCAGATGACGGAAGCACTCATACTCGCAATAATTCTGCCTCGTAGAAGATACCGTCGATAGCCTTGTTATTCAGATCGTGTAAAATATACACGAATGGTTCTCGATTCACTGATATTCGTTGAATCTTGAATAACTCGTTACTCCAATCACGCTCATATCCTTTCATGAATGCTGTGTTAACTGTACTGATACGTACCAAGTCACGGACGTTGTATTTAGGCTTTTTAGTTTTTCTCGCGTTACGCTCGTAACGCCTTGCTAATTTTTCTCGGGCTATAGAGGCAATTTCGAGAGTCACCTCGCTCGGATGAATACGCGTTCCGCTGTGTCTAGTGTTATTATATGCAGATAAAAAATGTTATAAAACATCGATGTAACGCTTATTTCGCGTGTATGTAAAGTAACGTCACATTCGCTCTTTTATTGTGCGATTAAAGCGTTCGGCAATCGAGGCTTTTATATCTCTACGAGCAGCGCGAAAATCGATAGTCTTTTTGTTGAGAATTTGCAGAAATAGAGTGCCGATAAATTCTTTGCCTCGATCAGTTTGCAATTGCTGCGGGCGATGAATGACACGCAAATCCTTGACTTACGCGTATTTTCTCAACACGTCGATAACAAGAAGTAGATATGGGTACCCATCGTTGTACGTAGCTATCGAGCGAAGATCACCTAAATCAGCCTCCCATACATCGTCTATATTACTCATTTTGTACATACGACGGGGAAATCGTCGCACGAGACGATGCATTTTATATGAATCCTGTGTCTCGAGCCATGGTTAAACATTTTTTCGCGCTACTCTTCGATTCACCTGGGCCAAATTTTTTGTTCGAAAATAGGAGGCGGGATGAGCGGTGTCATAATAGATTTTTTAAAGAATTTTCATAATTTTAAAGATGAGCTATTAAATGGATTCTTTTTCTTTTTATTTTCTCACTGTGTGGGGGGTCGATATTCACTGAGGTGATGTTGGCTCTCTACTTGCACGATGTTATGCAATTGTTCGTCCTCTTCTTTCTCCCCCTCCTCCCCTCGATGATGTCGTTGTCCGCCATGAGCATTAAATCTTAGTTTGAGTGTGTGGTCTCGGCCTGGTTGTTGTTGTTGCTACTGTTGCTGCCGCTGCTACTATCACTATCGCGTGGTAAAATAAGACACCCCTGCGGTGTCGATGATGATGTTGGTGTAGGCTCGTGTAGTAACTCGGGATTGCCGATAAATTCGCGTGGCATCTGTATCGTTCGCAGGAGTTTGGCAAAGTGACATCGACCGATGGGTTTCTCGCGTTTTCTAGCTCGCATAGCATCGATAACAAGATCAACGATATTGGAATTTGAAATTCCTCTGCCATCTATGGAAACAACACCGTTACGATCCCATGTCATCTTTTTACCAACGGCGCTGCGATGCAAATTGCGAGGAAACGATATTGCTTTAAATTGACATTTTTTTGGTATGCTATCAATAATAAGTGTGCCATTGGAGTTGAGATTTAACTTCGTTCATTAAAACGTCGTCGATTTTATTCTCGTGACAATCGAGTATATCTTTTTTTCGTTTTGACGAAATGTTCGGTACTGTATTAGAGTACTCGACCAAATCAAGAGAACGCTGTAAAACCTGCTGGTACGCTATCCATTTCTCTCTCTCACTCTTTTACGAGTGAGAGTTTAGAATTTCACTCAGCTCAGAGTCGAGGAGCAATAATGGCGTACAGGTAGTCTGTACGGAGGGCAACGGGTCTGTAGTAGTAGTAGTAGTAGTAGTAGTAGTAGTAGTAGTAGTAGTAGTAGTAGTAGTAGTAGTACAGGGTGCGCCATCTCAATCTGGTCGATGGAAGTATTGAATAACTTAGAGAATTTTCAACAGATTTCACAAAGGCGTATTTTTTTTATTAAATTTGTTTCATTACAATTTATTTTGATTAGTTTCCAAAAACCACATCGATCAAATGTCCGCCTTTATGACTGAGACAAAAATGAGCTCTTTTTTCGGCATTTTCCATTGTATTTGCCAGCGTCTCGGGCGATATCGCTGCGATTTCGGCTCGAATGTTGTTTTTTAGCTCCTCTATGGTCTTCGGCTTGTTGGCATAGACTTTACTTTTCAAAAATCCCCACAAGAAGAAGTCCGGTGCAGTCAAATCCGGCGATCTTGGTGGCCAGTCAATATCACCATTCTTTGATATCACACGTCCTGGGAACTTCCGACGCAAATAGTCCATTGTTGAGCGCGCAGTGTGACATGTCGCACCATCTTGTTGGAACCAAAATTCCTTAAGACTTTTTTCACGCATTTGTGGTAAAACAAAGTGTGCCAACATCCACCGATATCGATCCTCATTGACAGTTTCACCAGCTCTGAAGAAAAATGGTCCAATGGTGGTTTTTGAGCAAACACCGGCCCAAACTGTCACTTTCTCATCGTGCAATGGAGTTTCGTGAATAATATGAGGATTACCGGTGCCCCACATGCGACAGTTTTGTTCGTTGACAGCGCCAGAGAGGGTGAAATGAGCCTCGTCGGTCATCAGAATTCGCTCCCAAAAATCCGGCTCAGCTTCCTTCATTCGACTAACGTTATTAGCGTAAGCCAACCGTCACGGCTTGTCAGTTTCCAATAATCTTTGAGTCAACTGCACTTTGTACGGAAACATGTGAAGATCTTGCTTTAAAATCCTTCTGAAAGTGGTTCCACTGATGTTTAATTGCTGAGACCGGCGGCGGTATGAGACATTTGGATTTTCTGCAACACTCTGTCGAACAGCTTCGATATTTTGATTTGAACGACCTGGACGCGGTCGAGCTTGATGTTGGAGATTCGCTACAGACCCGTGCTCCATGAAATTTGAAGCTAAATGACGGATAGTGTCGCCTTTGAACGCAGAACGTCCGCGATATTTTTTACGATACGCACGCTGAGTTGACACAACTGGACGATTATTTTCAATGTAAAGCGAAACTATTTCCGCGCGTTCTTTCGGCGTATAGCGATACATGGTTGAAATTGTACTGACATAACCTATACAAAACGTGTTGTACGACGGTGGTCGGTTAAAATCTGTCAGAGTTATTGAATACTTCCATCGACCAGATAAAGATGGCGCACCCGGTAGTAGTAGTAGTAGTAGTAGTAGTAGTAGTAGTAGTAGTAGTAGTTTTTACCGTTTGCCATTCTTCGTTTTGTTCTTTCGGTTTCTTTCTAGTCGGTTTGGTACCCTCGGCCATCTCCGGGCTGGGGGTGTGATTTCCTTTCCTCTTTCTCTTCCTTTCACTCTCCGATGTCTCTTGAGTGCCTTCATTGTGGAGCCATGCGCGGGCACCGTTTTGCGCTGATTTAGCTCCTGCTTCCTTGTTTGCCCCAGCCTTGCCGCTTACTTCCGTATTTACCTCCACGGCGCCTGCCGGCATACCCCTTGTCTCCGTAATAGCTTGGAGGTCTCCTCTCGCCCTTTTCCAGACCTTCCTGCAACGATTTGCCAGATCTAAGGCATCTTCTGCTGCGTCGAGTCCATCTCGAATCTCCCTTTGTAAGTTTCTATACTTCTTACAATATTGCTTTAGCGATTTCACTATCTCTGCCAACCTTTTGAGGTGTCCTTCCTCCGCTACCTCATTTTCATCCCACTGTTTTCGGAACCCAATTTCTGCCGTCGTCTCGCTAGTTTTATCCAGATCGCCAATATTAGCACTCCTTGTTGGGGTGCGGGTCTGCATAAATTGGGCATTTTGTCCCTCTTCTCCTGTAGTTTTATTTTTTTGTGCAAGCATGTTTTGTCCCACGAGTACCTAGGGAAATAACGGGGTTCACCCCAGCAGAGCCCCGGATGCTGGGGTAAGGTCACTGATTACTCCTGGGGTTGGACCTGTTCCCCAGGGCGAACCGTTTGCGGCATCTCCCCCAGATGCCATGCAGCTCTCAGCACGGTATCTCACACCTTAGCTTGGGTCGTGTTTGGTCCGCGGAGGCTATTTAATTTCACCCCTACCCTCCGTTCTTGGTCGGAACGGTGAGCGTTCCCCCATCCGCCACCCGGGGACGCGCCATATGGCAGTCTCACCTCTGCACAATGGAGTAGTAGTAGTAGTAGTAGTAGTAGTAGTAGTAGTAGTAGTAGTAGTAGTAGTAGTAGTAGTAGTAGTAGTAGTAGTAGTAGTAGTAGTAGTAGTAGTAGTAGTAGTAGTAGTAGTAGTAGTAGTAGTAGTAGTAGTAGTAGTAGTAGTAGTAGTAGTAGTAGTAGTAGTAGTAGTAGTAGTAGTAGTAGTAGTAGTAGTAGTAGTAGTAGTAGTAGTAGTAGTAGTAGTAGTAGTAGTAGTAGTAGTAGTAGTAGTAGTAGTAGTAGTAGTAGTAGTAGTAGTAGTAGTAGTAGTAGTAGTAGTAGTAGTAGTAGTAGTAGTAGTAGTAGTAGTAGTAGTAGTAGTAGTAGTAGTAGTAGTAGTAGTAGTAGTAGTAGTAGTAGTAGTAGTAGTAGTAGTAGTAGTAGTAGTAGTAGTAGTAGTAGTAGTAGTAGTAGTAGTAGTAGTAGTAGTAGTAGTAGTAGTAGTAGTAGTAGTAGTAGTAGTAGTAGTAGTAGTAGTAGTAGTAGTAGTAGTAGTAGTAGTAGTAGTAGTAGTAGTAGTAGTAGTAGTAGTAGTAGTAGTAGTAGTAGTAGTAGTAGTAGTAGTAGTAGTAGTAGTAGTAGTAGTAGTAGTAGTAGTAGTAGTAGTAGTAGTAGTAGTAGTAGTAGTAGTAGTAGTAGTAGTAGTAGTAGTAGTAGTAGTAGTAGTAGTAGTAGTAGTAGTAGTAGTAGTAGTAGTAGTAGTAGTAGTAGTAGTAGTAGTAGTAGTAGTAGTAGTAGTAGTAGTAGTAGTAGTAGTAGTAGTAGTAGTAGTAGTAGTAGTAGTAGTAGTAGTAGTAGTAGTA